>VZTT01024730.1:36613-91247 GCA_013400855.1 Buphagus erythrorhynchus
CCCGCTCCGGGGCAGCGCGGCCAGGGCTGGCCCCCCTGCCAGCCCCCGCCGGGCTCCCCGGCGCTGAATTCCCGGTCGGCAGCTCCCGGGAAGGGAAGGCGCGCATTAACGCGACAACTTTCCTCTTACCCCCTAATTCTGGGGGGAAGGAGAGGGAGAAACACCACCTGGGTTTGTTTTGAAGATTGCTTCCGGTAAAAAGAAAATTAACTTAGAGTATAATTTTTCGGTGTTGTGTATTTTCTTTTTTTCCTTCTTTTGTTTTTTTGTTTTTGTTTTTTTTTTGTTTTTGTTTTTTTTTTTTTTCCCCTCTGTGTGTGAGTGGGGGTGTTTTGTTATTGCCCGGAGTACGGGTGGCTCAGGATTTGAATTCAATCCCTACTTTTACATAGCTGGCTGGAGCTGGCAGCGCTGTTTCATAATGTAGGGGCTGAGGTCAGTGGTATTCTTGGCAAGTCCTTGCTCTCCAAAGTAGGGTGAAATCCTTACACAATGGCACCAGGCAGGAATTTTTTAGATACCTGCGCCGGGCTCCTGGAGCCTTCTTTGTCAGAGGAGCGTGTGAGTTGAGAACTGTTGGTAAGCGTAGTTGCGCTTAGAGAGGCTGAGAAAGGTTAAGCTGGGGACTGGGTTGCGTAGAGAAACATTTTGACTTAACATGACCTGAAAAACAACTAAACTGAATGAGTTCCTTCTGCTCCCGAACGGTTGCTGCAGTGGCTGCTGCTGCCAACTGTCTAAAGACTAATAAGCTTTACACTGATCCCCACATCAAGCCGCAGTTCAATAGCTAATGATACAAGGAGTTACTTTGCTTGGAGTTGTAATGCCATCTGTCCTGTTTTCTAAGGGCTTGTCCTGCTCTCTGAGCAGTCCCTCTATTGGGGTTTTGGGGAAGAGATGCTGTTGCTGCTTGTTTTGGCAGGCATCTGACTGGCTGGTGATGATTTCAAATTGGGGCAAAAAGGAAACCTTGACTTTTGGTCAGCACCCATAAGTCATTCCTCCTACTATAGATACGTCATTGTGGTAATGTTATTTTTATCCCTGTGCTCGTGGAATATGTGTGAGAAAATAAAACTTCTCATGGAAAAACCTACTGACTACATAGACGTCGTATGTGGTATGCCTTTTTGGCAACTCTGTTTTTTTGTTTTTTTTTTTTTGGGTTTTTTTTTTTTGCCTAGGAAAAAAGGAAGCTGCTTCTGGAACATGTTTTTTGTGGTGCTAAACTTGTTTCTCTGTCCTTGTTTGACCTTTTCCAAATATCTGTTTGCCTTCATTGCTGGACCCAGCCCTTCAGTGTGTTGAGAAAGCTGAAGGAGGCTGAGTGCTTTCTCCTGGGGAAGACACTCTCTGCAAGCTCATAGCGAGGTCACTTGGATTGGTAGAGACGTAGATTCCAGCTGGGGGAGCCTACCAGCAGTGTCCAGCCTCAGGACACGGTTATTGAAGCATGGTGGGGTGTTCATGAGGAGAGATGCTGGCAGATGCTCAGAAACCACCAGGTCCTGCTGTGGGGCCACCAGGCTGGGCTTGGGGGATGATGCTTCCCTTGTGGCATGATCTGTGCCATGTGAACTGTTAGACTTTCTCATGTCCTTGCTAGTTGGCCTTGCTGTCTAGAAGAGATAATAAGAAACACAGAAAAGGCAGAAAGTAAGAAATGATGCAGTGAAGAATCCAGCCAGGATGCAGGGATAAAGCCCAGTGAAGGGCACGGAGCAGAGAGCTAAATTGGGAACACCTGGGCTGCGTTAGTGCTGTAAAACTTCCCGAATCAGCACACTGGCAACCTGCTGTGGCAATCAGCACGGAAAAAGAAGCCCACCCTTAAATCCATGAAACCGACACTGGCCCAAAATAATCCACAAATAAGACGAAATATGTGGGAAATCTAATGTGTTGTTAGCACTGGAAATACTTGAAACTGCTGGTGCCCTCCTGTTGCTGCTGGGGAGATTGGGCTTGCAGTGAAAACTTGGTTGGTGTTTTTGTAAGTGGCTAATGTTAAATTGTGTGTGTTAGTTTTCTACTGTTGGTTCTCTGTTCAGGAAGTTTGATTTTATTTTCCAACAGTATTGGAATTTGAAAGAAATATGCTTATGCATATAATCTTTCATCATTAAGTGTAAAGGAAAAAAATATATATAGAAAGATGCAAAGACTTAGTTTTTCCTTCTTCCCTTAAAGTAACTTATTGTCTCTTTACTTGTGTTTTCCTGTCCTTGCTATGCTATCTCTAAAAGATAGCTACTTAATTTTGGCTTTTGGGAAGTCATGAGGCTTTTTTAAAGTCGAGAGAGTGTTGGAAAGAGAAAATATATTTATCATATTCATGTCAGTGCAGGAAATAGCAAGAAAAGTATGTTAGTAGCATATTTGCTTCTTGCTTACATTAACAAACTCTTTGGGGCTCAGTTTCTCCCAAATCATGATGAGGTAAATGTCTGTTTGACGTTACTATTCACCCTGGACTGTCAGGGTGCAAATTTGGCACCATGCCTTCACTGCAGGCTCGGAGGACAGGAGAGACAGAATGATAGCCAGTATGTACGACTTCGAGAAGTAGGTCTGATAAACATTGTTGGAGAAAGCAAAGTTAACTTGGCATGAACTTTTGTAGTGTATAAATCTCTTGGTAATTTTGGACTAGATGGTTTTTGTTTTTTTCTTTGAGGTAAACAGTGTAGTTGCAACTGCAGTTGCCTTTGTAAATTCATAGCTTTTTATCTCTTTGGTATATCCTCCTTTACAGAGTATTCCTGAATTTTGTGAATCACAACTCAATTTTCTGTTGAAATCTGGCTAAAGAAAATGAAATATAAAAGAAAAAGGTATATATGTGGCCTGTACTTTAACATGCCTGTTGTGTAACTCTTCTCTTTAATTGATGTATTAAACTATTCATTTTCTCTTTGAAGACGTGAACTAGGAAGTTAATTTAACTACTTTGGGGAATCTAACTTTTAAATGTTCATAAATTACAAATTGTTTTATGCCCTTAAGCTGTGAGTAATAGCAATCCAGTTTTTTTTCTCTCCTAATGTCCTCTTGTGTGGACTGTTATAGCTTTAAGTCTTTACAAAACAAATTCTTTTTGGCATTATAGGCCATCTTAGAAGGCATACAGTTTTTAGACTGGCGTAGCTTGGTCTGAAAAAGTAGGGTTGCTTTTGTTTTCAAACAAGAGAAACTGAGCCCTAATCTTTCTTTATCCTAACAACTCATTTGCATGGCATGGTATGTGAATAGCTAGTTGCTTCAGAAACTCTGCATGCTGTTCACTGTTTTCATGCCATGCAGTGACGTCTGCAGGACAAAATTTTTTCAATGTGTGCCTTATATATGTTAGATGCCTAAGGTTTGCTTCTGGAAACTGCCAGTGTGGTACATGAAGGCAGTTCAATACAGCAGTAATGAAGAGCAGAGATGTAACAGCATTGGACCAGATCTTCAGGGCAGAGGGGAGAACTGTACAGTAGCCCTTGGTTTGATACTAATGCGTCATTTAATGTCAGAAGACATCTAAACAGGATGCTGTTGTTAAGCAGATACTCCCTCCTTGAACACTTGAGAGGAAAAATGGTTTAATTATAGGATGTACCTATGCTTTTTCCAAATAAACTTTCAGCTTGTTCCCCAGTTGTTTTTATACTTGTAACCAGTGATAGCATGATTGTGTGCAATCTTCACGTAAGCCAGAAATCAACATTTCCTTCTTGCTAAAGTGATCTCTTAAAAAATAAATACAAGGCTGTGTAGTTTAATGGGATCAGAGAAACTAAGCGTATTATATGTGAGTCTAGCAAAAGAATATTTAGTCTTTAAATTTGGGCTGATCATGTGTCTGTATATCAAATACACTAGAAGACTAAAATGATCTTATTCAAAAGAGCTTATTTGGGATTTCTTTCCTTTGAAAACAAAAATATTTTGGAGCTTGAGTTTTGCTTTCAGATTGTCTTCACTTGTCAGTATGCTACCGTGTTGCCATCTTTGTTAAGTGAGCATTTACAGAGGAGAATAACCCCTGTTATCAGGCTGCTAACAGCACTGTAATGCTGAGAACTGATTCTGTTGCTAGATTCTCCTGCTGGTTCTTGGTAGCCCTGAGCAGCAAAGGACTGTGACAGATGATGCCTGGTATTTGGTTGTACTGCATTGATATAGTGGTCTTTCCATAATGCATCTCAGGGCTTTGTTATGTGGTTGTTCAGGAGTAAACTTACTTTGCAAGGTTGGACATTTTCTTTCTGGGGAGCCCATTTGGCCAACAAAATTAGATTCCTAACTGTGCTTTCCATAGTGGTGTTTAGGCTTTCTACAGACTGCAGTGACTAATTCTGAAGTGGGGTCATGAGCCTGTTATGTTTTGTGTTAACGTTGGGACTATCATTAGTAACACAGCTTAATGAAGAAAGGTTGTTGCTGGTTCTTGATCTGGGCTTCTTTCTTGCTCAGCAGTGGGCTTCAAGTAGAATTGCCATCATAAAGTCAGTTGTAAGGGTAGTTGGTCTGAACAAAAAAACCCCTACAAACCTCTAGATGCGGTAGGGGTTTGGAAGCTTGTTCAAAATAGTTAACATACCCTGAATGTGTCTGAAAAACTGTAGGTTAAATGGTGTCTTGTGGTGGCTCTTGGGCTTTAAGTAGAGGAGGTGGATACAGATGAAACAAGTTAAAATAGACTCGTGTGTCTAGAGACCTTTAACCATAGGGATTTCTCCTGCTGTGTTTCAGCACTTAACTGGGAGCATAAAAACCAAAGGAACTATTGGGAAAAAGTGAGACCTTTACCTGACAAAGCCAATAATGTATTTGTTTAGTACAGAAATAATACCAGAGAATGTGTTTTGGAAGTAAATGCACATTTTTTTCTCTTAGTATTTTTCTCAAGCTAGTATTACTATGCAGCATTATTTCATGCCCAACAAAGTTACTTGTATGAATGTATCTTTTTGTGGCTGATAAGTAAAGCCGAAAATCCTTGCATAGCTCAGATTTTCTTGTGAACTCTCTAATCTCAGTCTGTTGAAACAGCCCTAGAATGTTTGATTCTGAACTTGCAGTGTCAATTTTCATGTAATTTTCAAAACTAAGGGTGTGTACTGCAATGGGCTGCTTAGTATCCTGTTTGTTTTGAAAAAGAGTATGCTTATTTCCCAGTCTTTATAATGGGGATGTGTGTGTGTCTGTATTTTCCCATAGCCATTTATATCTTCACGGCCAAGAGCTTTGAAAATGGCAAGAGTATTGATGTTTTAATTTCTTTTGCAGAAGTTCTCCCCTGTCATAGAGCTAGTACTTTCTGCATTAGTAGATTTCTGTATCTTTTAATGATATGAGTTTTGCCAACACTTGCAAAGACCTCCGTATGATCAGGAAGCCTTCACCTATAGCATAGAAATAGCTGAGTTGAAGCCTTATCCTAAACACTTGTGTGCTTTCTCATTGCATCAGAAGATTGCAGCTTGGTTAGCTGTATGCATCCAAGCCGGTTTGAAACTGGGAAAGTGAGGGTTTAACTGTAGCGCCGATAAGCTCTGTGTAATTTCCTACTTGATTAATTATGTGTTTGGTAGAGTTTGCTTTTGATTTCTGCCCTGCAGTGGCTGCAGAAGTGTTTGCCCTGGGTTTGGGCTGAGTATGTTCCTGTGAGCAGGTTTTTGTCAGCCTTTGTGGACAAGTCTCTCTCCTGCACTTAAAAACTGGGAGCCTTTCCGTGGCATTCTTGCCTAGGAAATGTACTGAAGTGAGTAGTGCTGGGCCCAAAGCTAAGGGGTCTTCTACTCAGTCCAAACTGGTTTTGTCCATGCGCTTCCTGAGGTGCTGTTCAGACATCAGAGCATGTGTCTGTACCCTCCATGAGGCCAAGGGGCTTGGGACCCTCTCACCCATCCTCACCCACCCCACTGGTGTGTGGGGTGTAGCCAGTGGTGCTGCAGGGGAGGCTTCAGTGGAGGAGGATTATTGTAAAGCAAGACTGCTTGCCTTGGAGAGGCTTGCTTTTCTGCCAAAACTAGTAATGAGCAAAATCACCTGTCAGGCTTCTGAGACCAAAAGGAGTGATAGCTTTTTCATGTCTTGGGTGTAAAAGTGTAGGTCAGCAAAAGTAAAGGATGCACAAGCATTTTCCCAAGATCGTGTTTTTGTTTTTTTTTTTTTAGTAAGAGGTTGGAGTCTTCTGTGGGTTATCTGTTTATTCATGGAGAAGCCTTGGTACCTGAGGGGAAAAAAAATTAAGTGTAAGCTGTAAAGACGATTCATTTATTTTATGCTTATTGCAATATCCCTTAGCTAAGTTTTTTTTTGATAAGTTATTGTTTCTTGATATCCATTGTTTTAAAAAGCCTGTATGTGTAAAAGTTTTTAAAAGTCTGTGCTTATGCAAATTACTGACTAGCAGTAGCTATTCATTCTGTTGAACTACTGATGTGATTTTAATATTTTTTTTCTCTATATCAGAATGTTGCAACTTAATCTGTTAGCATGTTTCAAGAATAACTATATGTACACTGAACAGTCATTGTAAGAACTTTGACTTCCTCGTTGAGGATGTTTTGTATCCTCATGAGAAAATATATTTTGGCTTGTGTTTTGGGAACTTTCCCACAGTAGGAGATCTAATTTTTGCGAGGTATTGTTTGGGAATTCAAAAGGAGCACAGGCAGAAAGATAGCTCTACAAAGATGCTTTGTGAAGGGCAGCTGAGCCTGCGCGCCTTGTTTGCTGCAGCCAGTGTTGCAGATTTAATTTGCTGGGTATATTTTGCGTGAAGGGCTGTATTTGAATAAGCCTCAAAATGGAAGTGGTGCTCTGCTTCCCTTTTTCTGAAGTTGGTGAAGTTGACCACTTTTCTTTAAAAGGGAGAGAGGAGCCCTACTGCAGTGCTTTTCTTACAGCTTTGTTTGCAGTTAAAATTAGCTATTTGTTCTCTCTGGGTATCTCTGTTACGCCCATAGAGCTATAGATGTGTTTCTTTGTGTATCTCTGTCTTGTCTGACCTGAGTAAGAGTGATTAAATATTTGATTTAGAGCAATTCTAAGGAATTCTAGTCAACAATAAAGAACAGCATGTATATCGTTTCCTGAGAAAAACATTGAAGGAATAAGAAAAATTTAAATATTTAAATGTTTTTGAGGGAGGAAAAAAGGGCATGAGTTTGCTTTTCAGCACTGATAAAAATTGAAGGAATATTCTGATATTAATATTTCTGTGGACTGCATGATTTTCCTATTTTTCTCTTATTTATGTGTATTCTGATAAACTTGAACAACACAATGAAATAGCATCTGTTTTCAGTGTAAATTACCTGGGAATGGGTATTAAGTTTCATGGAAGATACATTTGTGGAGGATGCCTGTTGTTGGCTATCTTTACCAGGCTGTTTGTTTCTGTTTGCTTGCATTTTGTATGTCTTAAAGTTAAAATAAACTTTGCTTAATAAAAACATTTATTATGTAGTAGTTTTGGGTTTCTAAAAGGGAAGGTAGTTCCTGTTACCCATGGATTGTTTGCTTAGTACTTTGTTGTTTTGTTTGTTTGTCTAATTGCAGTTCTGTATTGTTAGGGATACTGGTCTCCCATCTTTATTTTACTTTTACTGTAGTTGGGAAAAAAATACTGATATAGCCTTTTCCATCTGAAATTAGTCATTCACGCTTTTTGCCTTGTTACGCAAAAAATAACTCGGAACTTAGAGGGGTGAGAAAGAATGTTACACAAATGTGGTTTGTAAACAGTTGATGGGAAAACAAGGCTGTACCACCAATATCTGCTTGACGCTTGACTTGCTGAAACCAAAGGCTAAATCTTTTTTGGTACTTGATATTTTTTTAGCAGCAAAGGTAGTTGTAGTGGGTTGATGCTGACTGGATGCCAGGCACCCACCAAAGCCACTCACTCACTTTGTTTCCCATGCTGATGTTCTCTGCTGCCTCATTCCTGCCCGTCCAATTGTTTGTGAGGCTGCAATAAACACAGGATAAGTAGTACAGTATTGTTAGCTGAACAGAAGAAAAGGATCTTATTTTTGAGAGAAAATGTAGTAGGGTTTTTGCTTTCTAAAATTTACGTGACTCAGTCTGGTTTAGATTGTGGCTTCAAATGTTTGTGTTGGTGCAGCTGAAGATGTGAAGACCTATGATACAAGAGATTGAAAATAAATGCTTATAGCTGTGTGTAGGAACCTCTGAAATACCTTAACCTCTCCCAGAGTGTGTATGGTGCTCCATTTTCAAACACTGTCTAGAAGTATAAAAAAAAGTAAACTGGATGTAATGTTATGACATTATTTATTCTTGATGAATTTCCTAAAATGAGATTTTATTTTTTTTTTAACTTAAGGAGCATGTATGCGAGATGCTTGTTGAGAGATATTTTCTATTTTTTTTTTCTGAGGATTAACGTCAAAATAAATTTTTGTAGGAAGTTTCTTGTTCTAAGTATTTCCCCCCACTGGTATATAGCAATGGTAAGAAGCCTGGGTAGAAATGCTACCTTTGCATTCCCCGAATTGGGTGGGGGGAGATGCTAATGCCTGGGTTTTGTTTGTTTGTTTGGTTTGTATTGTTTTACTGAATCTTGTCTGTATTTGCATTGGTTTGTTGTATAGTAGATCAAAATTGGATGCTGGTGGGCTCTCTTCCTGGGGACAAAACAAAGAAACAAAGAAGTGACAATTCTATTGGCATGCAAGTTAAAAGACGTACACATTCTTCCATTTGGCATGCGAAGTCTATTGGGACATACCTAAAATATGTACCCTCTATTGTTTTTGTTTTGACTTTGAGGCAAGTGCTTAATCTTGTCAGGAAACCATTCCCTTGCCCTCACAGAACATTTCCTCAAAATTCATGACCTTGCAGAAATCAGTTATGCATTGCATTATGTGAGTAGCCAGCACTCATTTGAATGGTTCTGCGGGGTTTTGCTATTTGTCAGAAGACATGTCAGAATACACAGCATACATGGTAGTAAATATTTAGATACATTTTGAACTGAGAGAGAGAGGCTTGTCTGTGCAGTATTACAGACTTCTTTTGTCCCTTGCCAGTGGTGCTGTGGGTGTTCAAAGTGAATTCTCTCACCAGTGCTGTAGGACAGGCAGGCGCTGCCAGAGCACAGCACCCCATTGCTGACTTCTACTTGGGTGCACTAGCTCAGGGAGTTTTTGAAGGTGCCATAGCTATAGTAACAAAAAAAAATGGACTTTGGTTTAACTAGCTATGTCAGTATTTCAAAGTTGTGGCATTTTATTGTGTTCATGTATGATGGTGCTTTATGTTGAAATAGCTTTGAACTTTATATGTTATCAGCTGCAAAATTATAATGCAGTTGTTCTTCTCTCTTGATCTCAACCCGTGGTCTTTATCTTTTTGTGCCTCCAGTTCCCCTTTCCATCCTGCCACAGGGGAAGGAAAGGGGAGAGTAAGTGCCATGTACTCTGGAATGTTTCCGTAAGAACACTAAATTGGGGAATACTATTCCTAAATCACTATTACACAAATACGATTCCTAAACCAATGGGAATTCTCCCTGTGGAATGTTTCTTCAACTCTGGAGGAACCACAGTCTCCCAAAAGAGTCAAAAACTGGAAGAAAAAAAGCATGTGCTGGATGCTGCTGAAGTAGAATGTGTGCACAGGTATGTAACATGGTTAGGCTTTTATCCCAGTTGCTAAGTTTGTAACAACATGCTGAAAGCTGAAGTGATGCAGTTGATCATGACACATTTGGTAATTTCCTGTTGAGGGTGGCTAATAACTGGCAGCTTCACCAATGAAGGCAGTAAGTGGCCCATCAATTGAAATTATATTATCTTAAGAAAAATAGTAAATAGGAGTGTGGTTCATAGACGATGCTCTATCTGAGTATGAAACAAGAAATAAGATTTTGCACTGGTTAATGATGAGTGGTGTTCAGGTGGCACCTTCCTCTAAACTCCATCAATGCAGTAACTAAGTAACCAAGTAGCTTGAATATATTCAGTGCTAAGGAGCTGATGAGCAGATGGTAAACATTCCCAGTGAGGCAGTTTTCACTCTCAGCTACAGGAAAGTAGTTGTGAGGGTCTCAGTTGAATTTTGTGTTCTCCATTGATCCTATGATACACATGGCTGCATGATGCATCAGATTTGTTGGGGGTCTTCAGTGGGTTTGTTGCAAATTTATATAAAGCATGAAAGGTCAGACCTCTGTGTGAATGGCCCGCAGTGGTCTGATCTGAAGACTGAAGTATTTCACATGTGCCACAGATACAGAAACACAAGTGGCTCTGCCAGCTACATGCTGACCAGGAGCAGGCGCTTGCTGGAACGAGGGTAATTGAGTTTCCATCCTTGTCACGGCTTCTCCCTTACTGCTGAAAGCTGCTAATTAGCACCAATGCCTTCTTTTAATTCAAGATGACTTAGTTGGAAGATGCCAGCTTTGTGGTCATAGGCCACTGAGCAACTGTCAGATGGCAGCACAATTCCACCTCAACTGTTAAAAATGGCTTGAGGTCGCAGTGCCAAGGGAAGGGTGATAGTTGTTTTAGCTAAATTTTAGTTGATGTTGTAGGTGTTGGTCAAGGTGGAAGAGAGGAGTATATCCCATCTCTGCTGTATTTTAGATAGCCATTTATTTTAGTGCTATTACCAGACTGAATATGGATAGATAGCTGGTCTCTGCTAGTACTAAATCCTCTTTAAGAGTCTTGTTCAACTCTTTAATTTAAGATTACTTCTAGACTAATATCACTTGAATATTTGAAAATCTTCTAGACTACAGGATATTTCTGGAAAATGTGATCAGCGCAATGGATGGTGCAAAAGGGTAGAAATGCTCTGTTGGCTTTGTAAAACAGTTCTAAGAACCCAAAACAAAGAAAATTGAGTTTTGGCATAGGACACTTCTTTTTGAAGTATGTTTCTGAACGCCCAAGCAAATTAAGAGTCCTTCTCCCTTCTCGTAGTCATTCTTTGTATCTAGCCTTGTGCTATGGTTTTTACTTCTGTCTTAGTTATTTGACGTCCTGTTGTTTCTCCCTTTCTAAACCCATATTGGAGTGCTTTTTGCATTTTGTGCCTTAGTCATTACTTCAGGTGTTTTTCTTACTGCACTGTATCTTTCTCACCTGCACTTAGAGCAGAGTGATTTGGCTAATAATTTATTTCACATTTATTTATTTCTGAGTGGGAAAGAAACTCTTCTATTTATAAATTGCAATACAGTGTACCTTATGCAGGTTATTTTTCACTTCTGAAACAAAATGTACAAATACTTTGAGTCTGTCGTCATTGGAATTGTCATATGTCAGATTTCTACCTTTACCAGGTTTAGTAAGCAAACATTGCTGTTTAAGGTCTAATGTTCTTATGTGAAAGAATATTTTAAGTGAATTTAAAAGTGAAGAGAAAATAATGGCACTTTCTTACAATCGATGTTGGCTTGATAGTAAACGAACATTTAGCCATGACGAAAGTAATGTGGTTTCTAGTGACACAACCTACATAAATTCAGTTGGATTTGCTGTTGACATTGGCCCACATTCCAGCATGTGAATTACCTTACATTTCTTTTGAACAAAGAAGGTCTGTCTGAAACAGGTGCTCTAATGGTTACCCCAGCCTTCATAAATAGCTTTTAGGTGAAGTATTACTTCTGTTAACCATGAGTTGCTTCACAAGGCACCTTGGTTTATTGCATGAGGTTTCCATTTTATATTAAAAAAAAAACCCCATGGCTGCAGCTTCATCGTGTTTGGTGCCTCATAAGTCGCTGTTTATTTTTAGAGCATGCTTATCACAATTTGTCAGCCAAATATTGGCCTGTCCCCTCTGCTATTAGATAGCTGCTGAAATGCCATTCTCAAGATAACTTTACCTACCCTGATTGTTCCAGGGTAATCTTAGTTTCAAGAGGAAATAATCTAAAACTTGCCGACTCTGCAGAACACGTAAAATAGTAGAAGATGGGCTTATTGGGCTTATGGTTTTGCAACCATATCATAAATGTGTTAAACTTAATGTGACAGAGTGGTTTTGAGAGTCTGTGGTAAGTTGCCTGAGTGTGTTGAAGTCTGAATGTTGCTTATGAACGCTAGTGAAGAATATTTTTAAATTGGTTGTAAAATGAGCCAGGAGATAGTGAAGTAATAGCTGGGCCAGTGTCTAGGCTGGTAAGACATGGCTACTTGCCTACTGTGCATTGCTTTAGGAAAACCATGTCACAGTTTCTTTTAAGGAGAAAGGAAAGTTCTGCTTTAAACAAGTGACATTTGATATCTTGATTTCTTTTCCTGTTTCTTCTATTTATAGTTGTCTTCCGTTTGGGATTTATCTGAAAGCTAAGGTCAGGAAGTGCCTTCCTCCAAAAATGCTACTTGTTGTGGTTTTCTGGCATGTCCTGTCCCCTCTCCTTCCCAAAAGGAACTGTACAGAAAGTATTTTTCCACAATGAAACACAGATCCTCAGTTCTGCAGTATCATGCTGTGACTCTGGCATACACTGGTTCACCTCCAAAACCAAAACTTTAAAAAATCATCTCTTTGTGTCCATAACACTTACGTGACTGATTAAAACACAAAAGACAGTAGCCACTTCAGTTTCAATTATTTCTCGTTTTAGTAGAGTCTACATGTGGAATGGGATGTGGAGGCAGAGGAACATAGGCTCTGTCCTTTTTGATAAGGCTCATTTCCCATTTAGATTGGGATGACCTTAATGACTTTGGTTTACATAGGGATACATTTATACTCAGGGGAGATGCTCATCTGTTCCACGCTTCTACCAACCATGTAAGGTCTTGGAGGATCTTAAGTATGAAAGGTCACTCCCACCTTGGAGGCAATGAAAATAACAAGTAAATGATCATTAAACATGTACTTTTTTATGAGTTTTGGTGTATGAAAGAGGTTCTCCCCAATTTACAAACAAAAGGCTTAACCATTTAAACTAGTCCTCTGAGAGAGTACAGCAATCCTGAGGGCAGCAAAGATGTGGGAGTGCAATGAAGGCTTTTGACTAAACTGTTTTTTTCATAGTCAGGGTTCAGTGCAAGTGCAATCCTTAAATTCAAGATTGATTTCTCACAAACACCCCTATTTAATAATTCAAGCTTGCACTATTGTTTATGCTGCCGTACAACTGAACTTATGTGCTTGTGGTATGACCACTTATCAAGCATGCACTGTCAAATACATCTGAGAAACAAATAGAAATTTAAAACAAAGTTACATTTGAAGACATGATTGAAGTCTTTAACTAAACAAGGGTCATGCACCCAGGTCTTCTTGTGATGTTCCCCTTTTAAAATTTATTTAAGCTTGTGTTACTTATTGTAACCTCTGATAGCAAGTATCTCATTTTTGGAATATGGGTTTGACAGTATGTTATATAGTCTATAATGACTATTTTGTCATCTGACTTTGTTTTTATATTGTTTCGTACTTCCATATGCAGTAAACTACACTTAGAATTAGGACTGTTAGCAGTAGTTGAGCATTTTGTTTAACTTCATATTTGTGTATCTGGTTTTTATAGAACTATTTATAATGGACTCGATAACTGTTTAGTACTTGCAGTTGTTTGAGGAGACTTTGCAATGTGTTCTCTTGAGCAGGTTTCAGGAAAACAAATGATGAGTTTCATTGTTAAACTGTCTCATCCTCAGTGTGCACTGCTAATTGAAAGAGGCTTATGAAGCCAGCTCTGTATGTCTGAAAGTTTTCTTAGCTGTTGAAACTCAGACTACTGAACACAATCATCTAAATTTATTCTAAAAAGTAGTGTGGCATTTCTTACGGAACAGTCACAAAATATTTTTCTGTATTGATCCTATTTTTAACCTTTTTGGGTGCCCTGATAACTGGGATATCAATTTTTAATTATGTGTTTAGCTAACAGAAGGGATAAAACCCCAAGTGTCATATGAGTTCCAGGAATCAGAGGTTTTGTGAACTAGTGGACCTGTTCCATTTTTTGGTCTAAAATATTCTATATACTCTGCAGACAGAGAGTAACTTTTTGTTTTTACAACTTTGCTTTTGCTTTTAAGTAGTTACCGTAATAATTAGGCTGGTTTCATGTTTTTCTTGTATTCCTAATGCTAACTGTTTAAAATAACAGGGACCTACAATTATGACAAAAAACCCCTTTAACATCTGCCTAATTTCTGTCTTGTCTTCCATCTGTAAATTGTTGAGGGATGGTGAGCATCTTTTCAGGTGTTTTGCTGTCTGCTGGAAGTTGGCCTTGAAACCACTGGAACTTAGTTGCAAGTTAAAACGAGTGATTTTTGTATTCCATTTAATGAGTGGATTTTGTAGCTTTAAAATAAAGCAAGAGGCTATGTGTTGTGTGCTGAAGATGATCCTTTTTGCATCTGCTACTCAGTTTCTTAGTTTAGTATCTACTGTCTAAAACATCAGAACGAACATTTGTCTTTCAAGATGGATGTGTGGGTTTGTGGTTTTTTTTTTTTTCCCAGAGGAAAATGACAAAACAGTGTCCGTAAGGGGTGCAGAATGACAAAGTGGTGTCTGTAGGTGATCTGTGACCGCCTCCGGTGCCAGACCATCAGACGTGGTGGGCTGCAGGCAGCACCGCGTGTTCAGCAGCGGCTCCTTGGCATCCAGTCATTTCAGCAAATTCCAGCTCTTAAGGATAGCATGACCCTGCAATGCCTGCATTGCAGCTTCTCTGGAAGGATAACCTGCTCAGAGTACACTTAGAAAACTTGGAGATGCTGCAATCATGAGTCATTTAGAAAATTTTAGGTAGGAGCCTGCTGTTCAGGGACAAACACTCACATACAGTAGTGTTTCAAATAGATTCCAACTTATTCATTTATAAATTCCTTACGTTGACAATATTAAAAGGAAATTATTCCTGGGGGATTAATTTACCATTTTAATTAATCTTCTCAGAAGAAGATCTTCTCTGAAGATCTTGCTAAACATTTTTCCTGTAATTAAAAAACTCCAAACTAATCAACCAACCTACAAACAAAAAAGGGAAAAGAAGAAAAACCACAAAAGGGATCTCTGTCTATAAATAGGTGATATGTAAGACCACCTGCTAACCAGAAAGTTGTGGTTTGATCTGAGACAGATAAGGAAAATAGTGAGACCTCTCCCAGGTGGGTGTGAGGTAGTGACCTGATAAGAAGCTGGATACAGTAAAAATGTTGCACTAGTTAATACAGCATCCCTCACACAGTGGGTCATCTTTTGTGTGTTTCAGCTTGCGTATTATACCACCATCACCCAATTTTGTTTCTTTGATGAGCAGAAGGCTTTTTTCCCTTTCTTCAGCTGTGAATCTCCCAGTAATTATCAACTGTAATTTAAATTTTTTTCCCCCCCTTGGTTACTCTTCTCATTCTACTGTTTTATTCTCTGTGCTCTTCTTATTCTCTCCATAGTTGCCGGCTTTCTGTGTGTGGAACTTTATTTCTGATTGGTTTGTGCTGCTACGACTCAGCTTTCTAAAATTGCAACATTATTCACTTTGGTAATGAACAATGCAAGAAAAATGCTTTAAGGGGTAAAAGGAATTCAGCCTGTCATAAGCACTAAAGCTTACTGATTCCTCCCTCAGCCTAAAAGCTATATGGGATTTATAAATCTCATGCAGTGTCAAAATCCGAAGGGTAGTTTAACAATTGCCCTGACATCTCTCAGTATGCTGAAATTAAAAAAAAACCCAAAACTCCTTTGTTTTTTTTCTTAGCTTGTTACTTATAAGTTTGCTATTTAATCAATAGTTTGTAGTTTACATTTGCTTTTTATTAAAAAATAAAGTTCCCAGCAACAACAACACGATTCTGAAATGACATACTTAGAAATGGTTTCCAATTGTGTTTATATTAAAAAAATACTATATTCAAACATCTGTTTGCACTTGGATAAAATAAAGAAAATGACCTTTCTGTCCTGTGGGGTGTGTGCGGTTTCTTTGGTTTTATTTTGCATTATGAATAAATGTGTTAGGGCAAGTGGAACTAACACAGCTATACTGAAATGGTATTGCTTGGCAGCATAGAATGTTTGAAGCAGCAGGGATATGCTCTATATATTCAGTTGTAGAGGTTGTTTTGTTATTCAGTTCTCACGATGCTGTCTTCAGTTAGTGTGAGTTATAGTAACTATTAATACAGATCTAACATTTCATAATCATGCTCAGTTTGAACAAATAAAGAACGTCTTTAAGAAAGGAAACAAAACTTCTCCACTTTGCGTAGAAGGACTGTACAATACCTTAAATGACTGTAAGAATGAGGATATACTTTCCAAATCATTATTTCATATTTGGAATTGTGGGTAGCAGTTTGTCAGTCTTTCCCCATGTCTGTTAAAGAAATGGCATCTGGAAAATCAGCTGGCACGTAAATTATTCAAATGCCATATTCCAGCACTAAAAGTATAGATGGCATCCAGAATCAAGTATAATTAATTTTTAGTGGAACTCTGGAGGTATTTAGTTGGATTTCCAAATAATTTTGAGAAATAAAGCTTCATCTCTTGGATTTTCTGTGGGCTGCTGCTTGTTTGACAAAGTAAAGGTGGGAAAAATTGTGGATGTGGATACTAAGAAATGCTTTAACAGTCAGTGTAAACTTAAAGTGAAAGGTAAAGATATATTTTTGCATGTGTAAACAAATATTTTTATGCCAGGCTGCTTTGCTGTCTAGTGCCATTAGAGCTAGGATATCAAGCCAAGTACTTGAGTGCCCTCTTTTCCAGATAATTTGACTTCTTATAAATAACTCTGGCATGGATTTTTGTGTCCAGCTCCTTTCAGCATCTCTGGAAGTTACAATACTTCCAGTGATAGCAAAGTAGAAAAAAAAAATCTTTCGGTTTTTCTGCACTATGACTTGTCTGTGATTGCTACCCTATGGGCAGCTGAAAGATGTTGCCTGTTTCAGAAGGAAGATCTTAAGCTCTTTGATCGTAGGCTGCTGTTTGGAGGGACCTTACAGCCCTTTAAATTAGCTGAGTCATTTAAAAATTGATTTTAAAATACCACAATAGCTTTATCTAACCACCCATGTGCACTTATTTTCCGGAGAAACACACCTAGGAGAAAATTATTTTTTGTGTATCTTCCAGGTCCTGCAGTTTGACTTGGTAGGTGAAGGTGTAAGAATCACAGTCTTGCTCAGGGGGACTTGAGCAGACTTTTGTTAGGGAACCTGCTACAGTTTCAGGTAACACTGATCCTTATCATAGTTATGCTGGCTGAGTCGAGCTGTGTATATAGACGTGGTTGTTCCTGATGGAAGTGGGTGTTCTTCTCTTGCCTAGATGAGATGCTGTCCATCAACCTGAGCATCACTGTGCAGCTGTCTTTTATTGAAATAACCATCTGTAATTCTTTTCCCCCCTTCAGAATGAAGAGAGCATCCTGTAACTCTGTAGAATGCATTCTGTATACAATTAGTGGTTTTCCATGGTAATGTGACCTTTTCTTCCTAAAGGAATATTCTCCATTGTCCAAACCCAAGAAAGGCAATTTGGTATCAATATTTTGTCCTGCTTCTCTTAAGAGGAATTTAGTGTGGCTTATTTAGGGGGAAAAGGTGTTTGTATGCAACATAAATGTAAAGTCGAGCTTGAAAATATATGTTGGATTATATAATATAACCAGGTGCTAATATTTAACAATAATGTGGGCAATAATTACTGTCTTGGATGACTTGGAAATATTAGCTGCAGGCATTTAAAAATGTTAATAACCTTCAGTCCACTAGTCCAGACAGCTTCTGAATGCTGAGGAAGTTGTTAAATAATGAAGTGCAGTGATATTTGCCAGAAGCAGCCTAACAGCCAACAGAGTAGGTACTACCGTATGTGACATTTGCACATGCAGTAGATGAATATTAACCACTTTACCAGAACAATGTCTTTCTAAGAGGTTGGTGGTTTTTAAAGGCTAAGCCCCAGATGAGAAGTACAGGAAGAGGATTGAAGTAGAAGAGGGTAGGAGGAGATGGAGGAGGTCAGAGTAGGCAGTGCATGTTTCCAGGTAGCTTCTTCTGCCTCTGTTAACTGTCCCCTCCAGCACTTGGCACTTGATCTGTGGTTCTTTAGAAAGACATATTGTTTCATTTACTGTAGTGGCAGAAGAAACTAACTTTCAGAGGGAGGTTATATAAGGAGAAAGAAGTAGACTTTATAGCAATTCATCCCATGTTTTTGCTTAAATACAACTGAGATAAATTTTAAGGTAAACTTATTAATTTTCGTTTACAGAAGGAAGTATGTAAATATCTTTTATTGCAAAAAATTGTGTGAAGAGCTTTTTCAGTATGGCCAGGTTTTTAGCTTATTTCTACTTTTTCTTCTCTCCACTATTTGTTGTTTTCATTCAGATTCAGGTAGAAATGTGCTTTAACTGTAATTGGATTTGAGCATCTCCATGATTTAAATTAAGTGTCCTGGCAAAGCTGTTCATGCACTGATTTAATAGGCTCTAATGTCATATATAAATTGTATGCAGTAGGTTGTGGGAGTTTCTTATGTCTGGACTGAGATGCTCAGAAGGAATAGGAATGTCAGTGATGCTCTCCTGTACAATGGCACCAGTCTAGCTTATGCTCTGATCAGTTTTTCACACAAAAATTCTTCTGATCATGTCATATCACCAAATACTCATTTTGTTCTGAGAAGGAGCATAACTGTACTGGCAAAGCAGCTTTTGCAAATGTCTCCACTTGTGGAGACACAATGTGTCAGGTTTGACTGCTTTGCAGACTGTTACTTTTATAGACCTGCCTGGAGAGAGAGAGTGTAGGTGTGATAATAACAGCTTTGATTTTAGTAAAATGTAGTGAAGTGTTTGTAGTCTCCTTGATCTCTTTCTGTACAAGTATTACTTCACCAACGAATTAAGTGACTGTTAAGCTAATTAATGACTAATTAAATGACTGTTAGCTAATTAAGCTAATTTTTGGATGTCTATGGTGTCAATAGCTATGTCTCATCTTACTGTGCTGCTAATCATACAGGAAACAGTCCTATAACTTTCCAATAGATTACAAAAACATGGTGGAACTCACTACAAACCATGTTTGGAGAGCAGAAAGCGTGAGGGAAGAATGGTAAGGTGGTAAGTATTGCTGTGTGAAACCATTAGGCAGTCTGACTTTAAAGCTTGGAATAATGACTGTATTTGAGGAGGATGAGCAGGAGCATGGATTGATGTGGCTTTTGTAGTATTATTTCTGATTTTACTACTCTAGCTAGTATATCTTTCAAAAAGAAGTGCTGCTGTAGCAAGGGGAGAGGGGAATCCACAGATCCATGAGTGTATGGTTTGAGGAGGAGGATAAAATTTTCTTATGGGGAGACCAGACATACTTTTAGTGAATTAATAAGAAAAGCAACCTTTCTATACATTTATGCTTAACTACCAGACAGTGCTTGTAGAGAGAAAATTGAGATCTAGTTAATGATTTTGTCCCACTTTCATTGGCAATACAGTACCTGCAAATACAGGTTTAGAGTATATAAATATTCAACTTTTTTTGTTACTTAACTGGTTATGCCAATTTGAAATTGAAATTAACACTGCTAATGTCAATTAAAACAAGCAAGAGCTTTGAATTTCAATGAAATGTCCTCACATGGAATAATTACATTTTTAATTCTTTACTTAAAACCAGGCAAACCAAAAGAAAACAGAAGGAAATTATTGGTGTTGGCATTGGATACACTGCTAGGACTGCTTCAAAACATGAGCAACATTAAAAATTAATACATCAAATAAAACTTGAAAGTATGAAGAAAATAAATAACACTTCAAGATGTCCATTATCTCAGATTTGTTCTTTTACCGTAAAGTTTATAGGTCCTCTTATTTTTGTACAGGAACATATTCTAAAACCTGACAAAGACTCAACCTTTGGTTGCTATTGGAAATGAAATGTATTTACTCCTTGGTATCTTAAGACAGCCAAGCATTTATTTGTCTTTAAGTGATCTTGAAGTGTTAGGAGTAGCATCTGTATTTGTGTTTGGGATGCTCTTGTTCTATGAAAGGCTATATTGCATGCAAGGGATTGAAACAAAAATCATGGCATAATGTTCTTAAATACATAAATCTCTTTAATTCTTGTTTCCAGACTGTACTCAAGAGAGAAGTTTTATTTTGGTAATCTGAAAACAGATCTTTTTCCATCATGGCTAAACAGCAATTTTAGAGACAATGCTACTTGTGTAAACTGTGGAGGCAAAAAATAGACTTCCAGTAGTCGTAAGAGCTTGTTTGTCATGGCTGTGTTGTTGCTTATAGGAAGGTTTGCAATTTAATTACAGCTTGCTGTGTAGACAGTGGAAAAAGTTACCATTTTTTTTACCTGATACTTCTTTTTATATACTTTGAAAGCTGACATGCCATATTTGACTGGAAAAATGTTTGTTTATTTTCTGCACCTGCAATTAAGTAGCAACTTCTTCAAGTAGTCAAAATCTGTTTAAAAGTGAATCATTTTAGCACTTTTGACAGCATGCATTTAACAGCACGTGTTGAGCGTAGCAAAGAGGGAGCAGCAAGTAGATGGAGCGGTCCATCAGCAGCTGCCAAAACTGTACACTGGATTTAAGCCATAGCTATTAATCATTTCTTCTGTGAAAAGGAAAAAAATGCATCAAAAGCGTTTAGGGCGTTGGGAGGGGAAATTCCTTCCCTCTGCTAAGCAGAGAAATATACTTTATTTAGTCACACAGCAGCTTCTTAAGTTGTCTGAACTAGTGGAGTTTGTTTATGAGAGGTTTCACTTTTTAAAGGTTCATTTGTTGCAAATATACTGGCAAAAGGTTTTTCTGAAAATGCAGCTGAGGCCATCAGAATTAATTTATTGTCTTTTTCAAACAAAGCTGCAAAAATTTATCTATTAAATTGTTTTTGTGTTTCCACAGAAGAGAAAGGGAGGTCATGATCCAATATTGCTTCTGTTGCTTCTTTCAGGTGTTGCAAGATCACTTTGTCTCTGTTGCCACCTGATTTTTTNTTTTGCACCCTATTTTTTTTTTTTTTTTTTTTTTTTTTTTTTTGAAGCCCCAAAAATTCATGTAATGGTTTGGGTTGGAGGGAACCTTAAAAGAAAGGTCATCTAGTCCAGCTGGGCAAAGAGCAAGGCCATCTTCAACTACGTCAGGTTGGCCAACCTGACCTGGAATATGTCCAGGGAAGGGCCAACTACCACTCACTCCATTGGACAGTCATTCACTGTCTTCATCATCAGAAAAAAAAAATACTTCCTTGTATCTTGAAGATAACTCTATAGTATTTCTAAATTATAAATTTTTGCAACACATAAAATTACTCAGACAATATCCTTTACTTGTGTGCTGTCACTATCAAAGCATGAGTTGTCCTGGATTGAAAATAGAACTCAAGAAATGGGCGTGTTGGTGGAACCTGAAGAAAATGTTTTTCTTCAGATTTATATAAGCTACCCAGACCGCCTGACTTGCTCAGATTTAAAGGGATGTGTCTTGCAAAAGCCCTGCAGTGAGTCATGAACATTTTTATCTCAGGAAACTTTGAATTTCCATTTCAGGAAGTGGAATATAAATAACCTACTGTAAGAAGACCAGAAATTCTTTAGATAATATAAAATTTTAATAGTAGATAATAAATGGCTGATATTTTCAAGGTTGAAAAATACTCAAGTGCAAGTCAATGATGTTTATAAAATTTTCAATTTTTTTTTAACATGTTAAATATTTTTCTAGATCACAGATACTAAAATAGTTGCAAAGCCTGGAGCTGGATATAGCTATACAGAGTCTTTGTTTTTATTTTCTTCTTTAAAATTTTGAATTAGGGATTTGGAACAGGGGTTGGAGTTATTAAAAAAACATAATAAATGGCTTAGTATGCACAAGTATTTCTTATTTATGCTTGCATTGGTAAAAGCTGGACTTTCAGTCAGCATAGACTGAAAAGGTACTTTTGGGTCCTGTAAGGAATGGCTGCCTCCCAGTAGTCAAAAATGTCACTTTTGTTGCATCATGATTTGCAGAAATGTCTGTGCAGATCCTGACTCCAGAAAAATTCCTGTTCCTGTGCTGCATAGCTGTTAAATAACTTTAATGAACTTAAATATTTTACTCGAGTGCTACGAAGGGTGGTATTATTTCACATGAGACTTACATCTGAAAATTTTTCTAACAAACTTTGCAGATAGAATACTAAATTGGAAGCAGGGAAATGAGAGGAAAGATGCCATTAATTCAGTGAGATGTAGTTTTGTTAGGCATTCACAGAGGAAAACTTCCACGCGGTCTCAGGCTGAGAGGGGAGTGTGGACTAGGTAAGAAGTAAGAAAGCAGAATCTTGGAGCTATTGTTAAAGACAAACCAGCTTGTCAAAGGTGAATGATGCTACTGCTTGCTTTTGAAATGAGTAGCAGTGGTGCAACCCAAACTTATTTGGCAGTGCTGGCTTTTAAGACCTTCTCAGCCTTCCTCTATGGGTTCCTTGTTTTGTTCTAATAGTGACTGGAACAGAATCTTAATGAATCAGAATCCTAAATTAGTACTGAAGTGTGCAAGGAGGAATGTTGCTGGTATCTCTTTTGATCCCAACCCTCCTCATGTTTTCCATGTTCTCTTCAGCAATTATGCTGTCAGGGATGGTAACTGATTGACAGCTATGCTTTGCATATTGGACAAGTGAATGACAGAAGAAAAGTGTTCTTTGTGGCTTCAGGAGAGGCCTGGTTTGTGTGGGGTGGAATATATGCAATTTTATTCTGTTACTTAAAATGCAGGATTTAATTGCAAGAAGTAATGCCAGCTCACTTGTGTAGCAAATAGGAAAGAAGTAAACACTGTAAAATAAGTATGCAAATATATTCTTGTGCTCTGGGCTTATTAACTTGCTACAGTATCTTTATGGTACTGCTTAGTAATGCAAAGTTATCAATCCTAGCAATCTCTTTGAGATGGATTTTTTTGGTGATACTTCCATTATCTCAACTCTTAAAGAAGCTAGAGAGTAATACTGTGGGAGAAAAAATTAGTAAAAGTTTAATATTAGAGTGCAATTAAATAACAAGTTAACAAGTCTCAATGGCAGACAAAGAACTCTTAACCTGTGAAAGACTTAACTCTGTCCTTGTTGATATTGACCTGTTGAAAAAGGCCTTTCTTATGGCATCTTCCCTGTACTTGATAGTTTAGGAGCCTTAGCTGAAATTTTTATAGTACTGAAATATTTTGATATATGTGTTTCTTGCTTTTGTCATTTTCCCAGGTGCAGGACCTTCTAAGTGGAACCACCCTGGTATAAAGAGAGCTCTTGAAATGCCAGCATCTTTCTCTGCTGGAAAGGCTATGCTGCATCCTACAAGTGATGCTACAGCCTTGATACTCCTTATATGCGTGTTCAGAAATATTTTAAATACATTGAAGTGCATAAACTGCCTTGCAGTTTCTCTGTAGACAAGCTTCAGGTTGACTTTAAACCTTTACTGGCTAATTAATTTGAAAAAATAGGTAAGAATTTTTACTAAGTACTTGTAGTAAGGCTTCTTGAGCTGTGTGGTGCGATTATGCCACTGTATTAAACACAATATTGTTAGAAAAAAGGATCTGTTTACAGTTTTTGTTGGATAATTAATTGAGGTGTAAAAAGATAGCCCTTTTTGGTCCTGACCGTGTGAATTCATTTAGCTTGTGGTTCTGTTATTTTAGTTGAGATAATGTAATGCTCGAACCTGATGATAGGGGCTATATACCTTTCTCAGATGCTTTCCAACACTATAGTGGTTCTTGGATATATAAATTTTATATGTATTTGTTGGCATCTGCCATCTATCACCTTAACCTCTGAGCTTCTCTTTTCCCAAAACCTGTCCTTTAACGAGTGTTTTTCCCCCCCCTCTGCTTCCGTAGTCCATTGTGGATATTATGGGTAGTGACCTACAAGGGCTTATGATAAGGTGTGTCAAGTCTGTAGCTTGATTTCGCGGCCTTGTTTTATACAAAATATTGTAAAAATAAATACTTGATTTTCACTGAGAGAGAAAGTGAGATATTTTCCCCCAAACAGAATAATGTATGCAATGCATGCTGTCCAAGACAACTTAAGAGTTCATTAAAGGTCATTAGTCAGATATCCTAGCTTCTTGGCTTTCATTGTCATGAAAATATTTCCATGTTGCTGTGGTATGTCTAAAAATAGTGACTACATCCCCATATTTTTGTTCAGTTCCAAATAAAAATGTATCCTGTTGATAATATAAAAATATCCAATGGATGTCTACTTAAAAAAAAAAAAACCTCACTTTTGTTTTCTTGAAGATTTAGAGGAGGTTCACCAAGCAGGAAGAGAGATGTTTGCAGATGGAAACTCTTCAGTTTTTTAGTGGTAAAGACCTATCTTTCAAGAAGAACGAGTCCTTTTGTTCTGGTCTTTCAGTTTAGTTCTTTAAGCCTCAGAATCTAATTGCCAATCTAAATGCCAAATGGAGAATAATCTGATGGAAGACAATTTCTTATAGTGTTTTCTTTCTGAAAACAAAGGATTTTTATACATGGTTCTCCTGTCTGGAGGGGGAGAAACCCAACAGTTGACTTCAGTGTGTTCATACAAAATGCAGCTCATTACAGGAGTATGGATATTCTAGAAGCTATAACTTTCTTTAGGGTATGTTTATGTTCAGACTTATGGCTTCATCTTTGCTCAAATTGTGTAATTTTTCCAAACAACAGAATTTTTCCCCCAAAAAATATGCAGTCCAAATAATGTCATAGTCAAGAATGGATTACCAAATGTCCATCATGATTGAGGAAGACTGGGGTGGTATGAGTGATGGCAGAAGATGTAAACCTGAAACTGGAAAGTTGACTGTAGCATCAGGATGGGCACAGGTTTGCTATAAGGTATTAGGATCACCCTGGAATCTCAGAGTGTTGGAGAATTGTTGGTATGTGTTGTAGTGTAGTAAGGAAGGTGAAACAAACACCTGTAACAATACATTTCAGTGTATCAAGTCTATCTTTTGCACTGTGCGAGTTTCTGGCAGGGCTGTTGAAAGAGCATGGGTGAAGGAAAATTAACTTCTACAGAGGAAACCAAAAATGACCACTAATTCCTGTCTCCCTTGAACGAGCTGCTGCCAAAGATTGTTCTGCTGCTCTGTAACCCTTCCTGAAGGCAGCCTTCAAGGGCTTGTCCAGCTCCTACTCAGTCTCACTTGGATCTGTTTTGCTTCTCACCTTCTCATCGTAACTCTTTATGTGCCTTTAGCCCTCTAACTTTTAATGCTCGTTGTAACCTAGCTGATGGTCCTGGTAAGGTGTCCCTAAACCTCCTCATTCTGAGTTTGAAATTAAAGGAGGTAGAGTGAGGATTGACTTTACTGGATGCTTATCTGTTGTATTTGCATCATTTAATGGAGGGAAGGAAAGAAGAGAAAGATAGATGGTTGGGATGACATGTGAGTTTTCTGGCCTGGAATTTAGAAAACCCTAGAGAGGGGAGTGGTGGACAAAGAAGTGCTTATAGGATTAATGAATAAGGAGAGGGAAGACGAATGGAATCAGAACGTTCAGAGACCATAAATCTAATGGGATGCTGCACAGAGAGAGTTTGCTGCAGAACACATGATAAAGCAGGTGACTCACCAGCTGCTTGGTGGCACGAGGTGGCCAGGGCTGTGCTGTAGAGGCAGCCGGTGTGCATGTGCTTGTGGAGGATGTGCCAGATGACGCTGTGGGCAATCGTTTTTGGCACTTAATTTCTCTGATTCAGTTTTACAGCACAGCTGCTGTGTGGGACCAGCTCCTGGGTGCAACTGTTGCTATATTTGTCAAGTGCAAATATGTAGGATTCATCTTTGACTGCAGCAAGGAAGGTTATAGATAATAAATGGTAATTGTTTGGTCACTTCTCAAATCAGCTTAGGCTATGCTTTCCTTAAAAGCAATTGTAGTCTTTCGTTTGCTACAGCAAATGGCGACTTTTACCCAACAGAAAAAGATGGTGTACAGAAATTATCCTAACACCAAATCAATATGTTCAAGTATGATCTTGTTCAGTTCCCTAAATGGATTTTGTCCTTCTGTCTAAAGCAGCAGCTGGTGGAGCTGGGGAGTTGTGATACCACCAAACAGTAGCCTCCCAGAAAGCACAACAGCACAGGTTCCTCCCTTCCTGCATCTCTTGGAGCTTTTGCCTGTATCAGGAGTTGCTATTTTTAAATGAACTGAACAAAAACACTTGGGATTTTTCCGATCATAGTGAAACCTGGGGAAAAAGAGGGGTAATATTTTTCTTTTAGAAGTACTAATTCCAGGTAATGGGTCTCATCACTCAGTAGCTATGCAAAGGATAAGCACTATGCTCTTAATGTCAATATTTTTAGAGCTGGGTTCACTGTGCATGCTATTTAATGCTGAAAAATGAGTTTAATACAGGAAATCCTATGTGGGTGCTGCTGGAAGGATGGCAAAGGAATGTATATCAGAAACAAACTTCTTTGGCAGAATCAACAGCTGGTTTTGAGCCTTGTTTGACAGATATGGATAGCTCTGACTGTCAGGCTTTGGTTTTGGTGCATTTAGTTCTCTAGTTTCAAAAAAAATCTAAAGCTAGCAATATCTCTATATTCATCAGAATCAGCTGGTATCTGGACTTAGTGAATTAGTCTGAATTATATTTGTTCTACATTTCTCACTTTGGATCTATAGAGTCTGGTTATAACAAATCCTTTTTATTAGCAGCTTAGTATTTTAAATATAACTTTATCTATACTAGCTTTTCTAAGTTTGTAATTGTGTGCCTAGTCTCATTTGTGGGCACTGAACTTAGAATTTACAGATCCATCTCTCCTTCTTTCAAAGGAACCTGTTTATAGCTCAACAGAGCAAATGTCTTAGCAGTGTTTTTCAAACTGTGTAACTGCTGTGGAGCATGAGAACTAGAGAGCTGAGGCAATAAAATTGCTATTTTCCTAATTGTAATTGATTTTCCCCTTCACTCATTTCTTATGAGCAAGAGGACCAAATGAAAGCTTAATTGACAGCAAATATATTCAATAGGAAAAAAATTAGGGATAAATTGGGGAAGTAATTATTTCATCTTCAAAGAAAATATTGAGATTTTCCTGTCTTGTTGATTCTGATGGGCATATTGTTCTGATGGGAATGCTGAATGGTGCTGGAGTTACTTGTGAGACAACCCTGCTTCTCTGTGATCTTACGTTTTATCAAAATGGATACAAGTATATTAAGTTGGTTTTGGTTTTGTTGTGGTTCAACAAATGTTTCTAAGTAATATTTTAACTCAAGTTTATGAACACATTGATATTTCTGTGACTTGTTCAGAAAGTTGTTACATGGACAGCTTATTTTTTTCCTCAGTAGTAAAGACCTGCATAGATACCTCTCCCAATCCGTTCCTCTCTCATCTTTTTAACATAGCTTATTGCTTAATACATCGAAGATGCTCACCTAGGAAACATGAGTTTAACACAACTGCAACCATTCTAAATTCTTTTGAGTCACTTTGAACAGCCCAGAGCTGGTGGGAGGAAGAGGGAAAGTGGGAGAAACAATACTTTGTACCACCCAAATTGAGCAATAAGTTATTGCTGCATGGGATTTCTGAGAAATCCAAAATTGTTGATCTCCAGAAGATGAAACTTTAATTATACCCTCTGAAATGTTGCTTGCCCTTATTTATTTTCTCAAAATTCTGGTCAATGTTTTCTGTCCAGTTTTATTCCAACTTTTGAACTCCTTTCACAAATGCAAGTGGACTTTTATATTAAATGTCTTGCATAATTGGTGTTAGTTCAGAGTTGCAGAAGGAGAATAATACGCTTGGCACACAGAGTGAATCTTGACACAGGCAGCTGCTGAACAGTGGCAAAAGAAAAGGCATTTTAAACTTAAAATACTCTCCATCAGAAGAATCTTGTAATAGAAATTAAGTGGAAGTGGAAAAACCCCACTTACATTAGGTTCTGTGTTGATTGCTCTATGGCATGCAGTGAAGTTTTTGCTTCTCTTTCAACTGTTTTAATTCAGTAGTTGCTCCAGTCTGTGCAACTCTGTTCTTGGTGACAACATCAGGTAGGCATGTTTATTATGGTGGGGTGTTTTGAAAGCTTTAATAGCAAGAAGAGTTCATTCACCTATTTGTAACTCACGGCATTCAGGTGTGGGTGAAGGCTGAAAGAGGACTCTGTCTCAGAGGTATGCAAGAACTACAATTTCTCTGTTTCACCTCATGGAAGAAAATGATCTATGGTTAATCATGTTGCCTTCCTCCTCCTCCTTATGCTGCCAAAAGGTAGGAAGGATGTATGCAAGAGCTGAGATGGCAAAGATAGACCCAAGGGAACTCAACTTACTGGTTTGAGAATCCTGAAACCAATTACCGTGCCTGGGCTGGTACTAAAGAATGAGGAACTGGGGATACCCCTCTCCTTAGTAGTATTAACTTCATAATTATCAAATTGACACCTGAGTGTAATCCCAAGTGTCTGTCACTCGCTCACCTACATGCCCTGTTTCTTAAGCTGAAAACAAGCAGCTTAGCTTGGGGCAGACACGGGGCAGGGACTGGAGAGAAGTGAGTGATGCCACTCAGCAGCAGGCAGCATTACCCTCGGTGAGTTATACAAACTTCCTACCTAATCTGTTAAACTGTGTTACTATTCCAAACAGTAAAGTATTCAGTATAAACCTTTACTTATTAAACTCCCCTGAGCAAGGCAGGGCACCGTTCTGCCTGCTAATAGTACTAATAGCAGGAAATGAATGACTTAATTTCCCTCTCCTCTGCTGACAAATTGCTCTTCTAAAGTGGGCTGGGACATTGAGTTGGAATGAAAAAACCTTGCTAGTATTTCAGTCATGGTGGTTTTTGTGATTTTCTTTTTTTTTTCCTTTTTCCCTTTTTGTTTTTTAAATATTTAAATAAGTCTTCCTAATACTACAAATAGATGAATACACTGTGCTTACTACTCTTTGATTTGGTAGAGTGCTTGTGGTTGGTCACATACTCTTTGTTCCTTTTTATTTTATGGCAAGGATAACCATAATCTTAAAAGGCAACCATTCTAATTATTGAGGCAATAAATAGTTAAAGTAGCTGTAGCCCAATGATGCAAGCCATTGTACTATCTCCTACAGGTGTTTTCTCATAAAGGGCAGATGGCTGATATGTTACTGACTCCTCAGGGACAGCAAATTAAGAGAAAGAAGATATATTTACTACTTCTAGAGAACAAATTCAACTCTGTGCAATTTCATTATTTTAAAGGTTTCTCCTTGTTTCTGTCCTTGACAGAAGGTTTATGTAACCTTTATTAAAAGCACAGAATTTTGATCTTGCTGTTTAAGTTACAAGCCTTTAGGAATTGTTTATGCGGGTGAGCATGTATAAGTTATAATGGTTTGTATATACAATTTGTAGTATAAGTATTACCAAATCTAAGCAATCAAAAATCATGTGGTGGGCTTCACTAATAAACTGGTTTATTAATAAAATGAGAAGGGAGTTTATTTTGTTGTTCTACATGATACACTTGAGCCTTTTTTTAGGACTGAAATAGAAGAAGCCACTGAGTGACTGAATCCATCTTTTGCCATATCAGACTGCTATGCAGCAGAGTATTTCCTAAAGTGTTTGTATTCCTTTCCAAATTCCCATTGCAGTGGTGCTTGTGTTACTAGGTCAGCTTTGTCTTTTAATAGCCCTGTGTATATTCTAGTTAAATTTATTTCTAGAGAGCTGCAATAGCCTGTGACGTCTTCTGTATTTTACCATAGCCAGTGTTTTGGGAATACTCTCTTGCAGAACAGACTCTTTTCTGCAGCTCTCCTGGTTTTGAATTAATCTGAAGGAAATGACTAGATTGGATCTTGAGAGCAATTTGTAGAAAGGCACAAGTAGTTTTGCTGTTATAGTATTTACTTCTCTCATGGCTACATGATGAGCTCTCAAAATTGTCGTGTTATCATGACTTACAAATAGTAAGCAAGTATTTTATTATTAGTTCATAACTGCATTTTCATTATGTATGACTGTTTTTTAATGCTTTCATTTGTCATAGGCATAATTTGGAAAAAAGCTTAATAATGAAAAGATTACAGTGATACCTTTCTGTACTACTTCGCTCTATTCCCTTTTAACTAAATATTTGGCTTTGGTGTTTCTTTGTAACCTGTTACGTTCTCTATATTTACAAGTGTTCTATGTGGCACTGCAGTGGTAGTGGTGTTCTATGTGGTGCTTGTTAGAACAATCTATCTTTCTGGATCCTGTCTAAGAAGCAACAAAAAACCATAACCCATTGTAACTAGAAATGTGAGTTTGGGTATATTGTTGCCTATGTGTTGTAATGACTTTTATTCTTCCCTGTGACCTCTACATTTGGTCAAAACCTCTATATTCTTGTATATGATAATAATAAGACTGTTTTATGTGCCGTATTTCAGTGAGGCTACTGCAGGGGCTTTGTGCCTTATGTACGTGCCCGTCATTTGACAGACCCACTGGAAACCCAAGCATGGGTGAATTTGCGCTTGATCAGCACCTCAGATTTAGAACATCATCCTTTGTCCTTTGTGTCTTTTACTTGTGTTTTGCATCTGGTAATTTACACTTCTGTATATATTTTTTTTTTCTCCTAATGACTGTTGTTTTACCTCCCATATCACCCAGTGTTGTGTTTTGTTCATTGCTATTAGTAAAGATATAAATAAGATGATACCTAATCCCCCATTAAACATTTTGGAACAGCCCTCTTGCACCCTCAGCAGATTTGCAGATGACACTGAGCTGAGTGGTGCAGTGACACACCTGAAGGATGGGATGCTGTCCAGAGGGAGGGACTTTGACCTGCTCGAGAAGTGGGCTCATGGGAGCATTGTGAGGTTTAACAGGACCAAGGTGCTACATCTGGGTTGGGGAAATCCCTGGTATTTACACAGGCTGGGGATGAACAGGTGAGGAGCAGCCCTGCCAAGAAGGACTTGGGGGGTGCTGGTGGGTGAGAGGCTGGACATCACCCAGCCATGTGCATTCACAGCCCAGAAAGCCAAACGTGTGCTGGGCTGCATGCAAAGCAGCGTGAGCAGCAGGGGAGAGAGGGGATTCTGCCCCTCTGCATAATTCTGTCTCTCTGGTGAGACTCCACCTGCAGTGCTGCATCCAGCTCTGGGTCCCCAGCACAGGAGGGACACGGTCCTGTTGGAGCAAGTCCAGAAGAGGCCACCAAGATGAGGGATGGTACATCTCTTCTGTGAGGAAGGGCTGAGAGAATGGAGACTGTTCAGCTTAAAAATGAGGACTTCAGGGTGACCAAATTGCTGCCTTCCAGTACTTGAAGGGAGCCTGCCAAAAAAGATGGAGAGAGACAGAGTACTTGTAAGACAAGAAAAGGGGGAATGACTTCAAACTGAGAGTAGGTTTAGATTAGATATTAGGAAAAAATACTTTACTGTGAGGGTGGTGAGGCACTGGAACAGGTTGCCAGAGAAGTGGCACTTCCAGTGCCTCATGTCTGGAAGTGTTGGAGCTAGGTGTTAAGGTCCCTTTCATCCACAAACCATTCTATGATTCTGTGATTTTTCTTTACTGTCTACCAAGGTGCTTGAAAAAGCTTTGGATGTTTAGTTTGCTTTGCAATTTTCAGCTCTATTTGATTTGTGATGATACTACTTTGTCACATCCAGGTGACAAACTGTGGCTGCTGTTAAGAGAGCTGCTTATGCAGAGAAAGAGAGGAGATGAGTTCTTGGGAGTATGGGAAGGTAGTAAAGATACATTTTTCAAAAATACCTGTCAAGATTTGTTGTTACTCTTTTAAGACACTGGTATAGCCGAGTGAGTTCTGAAACTGTGTTGGTAATGTCTGAGCACCGAAACATCTGCAAATGGATGTAAACACGTGCTGGCTGAAAGTAAAGAGATTTTGCCAAAATAGGGATGTGAAAGCCATGTGTCTCATTTTGTTCTTGGTCTCCAGTATACTCCTTCCTTTCTTCTGAGGGATAAATAAATGATCAAATTGCAGCTGTGTATGCCTTGGGTGTTTGTAGATCAAATTTTTGAGCAGGCTGCATTGATTCTGTCAGTGTTTTTTTCAAAACTATTGTTATCTGGAACATATAGGCAAGCTGCCACATAGCAAATGCTGTAGGCTAAGTATTGGTGATGCCAGATAAAGAGAAAACTGTAGACTCGTTCACACAAATATTCAATTTTGTGTAAAATGACTTATTAACTTTTTTCCCAGTTCATCTGGTAATTGTAAAAAGAACAACAATATAAGAGTTGCTTGTTAAAATTATGATTATTCTTAAAGAAATTGAAGATTGTTCAAGCACTTAATATTGAAAATAATGAATATAATTTCATTTAGTAAAATGAATGTAGTGTATCTGTAATTTCTGGGATTCTAGGTTGAGTGCAAAACCTTGGATTAGTTGAGCAAGAAGGTTTCTTTTTTATGGAGGATGTTAAACACCTCTGTCAAACCATTTCTCAGAGTGTGCTCCTGCAAAATAACAGTAAGTATTAAATCCCCACATTTTGTACTTGCAAGTGTGTGTTCCAGAAGATGAGTGGGAAAACTTAAATTTGAAAATCTACAAAAGTCCCTTGAGGGGGATGTCTGTTCAGCTCAAAGAAAAGAAGAGGAAAAAAAGAAAAAGTATTTTCATAGACAAGGAAAGAAAGATGCCTTTTTTTGTTCTCATTCTGGAATAGCAAGTTTTCATTTTCGTTTTAAGAGACAGTAAGTATTCAGTGTACAGCATGATAACTGTACAGAAAATAGAGAAATTGCAAATGCTTATTCATTGACCACAACTCCAGTGAAAGGCTGTAGGGCTAGTAATCGTCTGTATGATCTCTGCACCATTTCAGCATTCAAATCTCAGAAATAAGGACAAAGTAAATTTTACCTGAAATGTGTGTGCTATTTGTGAGACAGTGAAGTAGTATGGGACTTTCTAAAGCAGAATCAATAAAAATACATAAATTCAAAAGGCTACATAAACATTTGTGTAGCAAGTCCATGGGGGCTGGGAGCCGTGCAGAGGAGAGGAGGAAGGAACACTCCTTTAATTTGCTCATACTGTGATACCTTTGGGAAATAAAAAGTAGGGAGAACAGAATAGTTCATGATCTTTCATAATCCTGTCTTTGCTGTGGCGGAAGTGCTCAGAGGGGTTGTACTGCTATAGCTGTTCTTCCCCAGAGTTTGTTTTGCTGGGATGAAGGTGATATTTCCTTATGCAGTAAGGAAGGTGCTTCCTTTTACCCCCGTGCCTTTGTGTTTGTGCTGCAGCTGACTTGCTCCAATTATGCCCTCTATTTTAAGTGGCTATTTACAGCACTGGTTTCTTTTGGCAGTATCTCATACATAACAAAGCAGCCTCAGTGTATACGATATATGACTGCCTATTTTATACTTATAGTGGTTAGAATAGGAAAAAAAAATCAACTGGAGGAGGAGTTGCTTAGTACTGGAACACAAGAAATACCTACATTAAAATCTGCCCAGAAGTCACCTGGCAGCTATAGATTTTGACAGCCTGAAATACTTCTTTCTAATGAGAATGTTGCATGGCCTTGTTATAGGGAGCAGTCTTACAAAAGGACTTCTAGATACTCAGTTCAGTCATGTTGTGTATGCTGCTTAATTCAGATTATGAATTTGGTGCTGCAATACCTATCTCTGGTATTCAGTTAAAGCAGACCCACCATACTATTGCTGTGCTTTGAGCATATGTTAAAGCCATAACATTTTTTTTCCTTTGGTCTAATACAACTTCTGTCGACTTGATCTGAAACCAGAAAAATACCTCTGTTGTTTTATGGTGGATGATGCTTCATGAGTGTTGTAGTGTTCTTTTTTTACATAGCATCTTTTTTTTTTAAAGGTGAAATTTATGTGATGGGCAGTTGGGAAAACAAGCAAATAACATTATTTAAAAATGCACTTTTGAAATTTTGTCCAGGGATTTGTCCAAAAATAATACTTTTTTTTCAGGAAAAAGATTAGTGGCAAGTATTATGTTAAGTACTTTGTTGTAGAAAGTTAATGTTTGACAACAAGCTGTCTAGCTGATGAGCTTGTATAGCTACTGTATACTATTGATATATCTGCAAGCTATGAAAGTCATTGAAATCCTTTAATTAATACTCCAATGTTATTTTTTTCAAGAAGACTTGGAAAATTATACTCCTTTCTGAAAAATATGAGAACTTAAATAATTCTGAGTTGTATGATGTGCCTTTAGTTTTTAGTTTGCCTTTAAAAGTCAGTGACTTAGCCTGTTTTCAAATGGGATTTTTTTATGATAGTTCCGGATGTCTGCAGATTCTGTGATTCAACACTAAAAGGATTTTTCAAAGGGTTTTAGCTTCTTAGACTAAAAGGACAGTAGATCATCAGTAATCTGTGGCTGTGTGAATTGGTGCAGACTTCAATTTTGAATCTAGGCTTGTACCTCTGAAATTTGTCGGAGGCATGAGGATGTGTGCAGGCAGCACAACTTACTGTTAGCAGCCTTTAATGCTTTTCTTTAATAAAAAAAAGCAAGTTAGTTATCTGAAGAATAGTGTAAAGCACTTGGTGAATACCGATGTCACTTTGTTACTGTTGATGGAACTCATATTTTTCTGCTAAACAGAGTCACTAATTGATGCTGGAGGCTTCTGGCACTACTGAGTGTAAAAATAGGGGTTTCCTGCTAGCAAGAACAGAAGGGACAGTTTCCTCCAACATAATGCTTGTATATTTTGAGATTAAAAAGCAAAACAGAATAGTGTTCAGAGCTGGTTTTCCTATATTTATAATGAATTCACTTAATTATAAGCACATTTTGGGTCTGTTGGGTTGTGCTTTTTACTCAGAATTGCTTACAGTTTTCATTCTGACTGCAACACTTGTTTCTGCCTTAAGTGCTTCTGAAAATTCTTCTCCCTTAACCCTATTTTTAGTTAATATTTTTTTTCTTGCTTCCCCCACCATGTTTCTTGAGGGCTGGCCTGTCTTTCAAATCCATGAAGAGAACCCAAAACTTAAATCAAATTTCTCACAGTGGTATGAAGCTTAGTACAGAAAAACCACCAAAAGTTGCATATGGCTTGTCAGGAATATCTGTTTATCTGTCTTCCTTATATAGATATAGGAAGATACATCATATATATCTTAAATTGAGGCTGTGTGGGAAGGTACAGTATTTTTCAGCTCAGGTGTCCCTGAATTTGGAGCCAGATTAGAATTTAATTGCCTGTGAGTGTGTGTTCTAGATGCATTATGAAAGATGGAAACATTTTTGTCTGAGGGGCGAGGTTTTTCCATAGGTTTTGGGGTGCACTCCTACAGTAGTAGCCTGGCTGATAGGAGCTGCTGGGAAGAGGGAGCTAGAAGACATCTTGGAGAGGTGTATGAGCTTTTTAAGGAGTGTTGCTCCTCTTCCGAAGCAGAGCTGTCTTCTGTCATCAACAGCTTCAGGGTAACACATAGAGCAGCCAAATCCTAATGGCGAATGTACTATAGCCAGTGCAGTACTGTTACCTTAATACACTTTTCTCAAGAACAACTTAAATTATACTTTTGTAAACTAAAGGTACTGATAAAATGTCTGAGTATTTCTAATGTAATTTAATTTACGATAGTGCTGATTTGGATTAGGGGGTGGTATGGCTTAATATAATTGCTGTCATCACAAGAAAAGGGTACATCAGAGAGGAAGTCTTTGACAATGGATCAGTGATGTTTTATTATCTGATAAGGGTAAGAAGTGGTCTTTGTGTTTTTCCCCTTCTTCCTTTGTGAATGCTCTACTACTCATGACCCTTGGATCCATCCTTGTCTTCTTGAGATGCAGTTTCACAAACCGGTACTGAAAGCACTTGGATTTTCTTGTGCTTCCCTACTCTTGTCTCTCTTGTTCTTTTTATCACTCAGGAGTGAGCTGCAGATTGGATTGGAGTGTGATATATGTCAAGCCCATCTTAAACTCAAGTTCCTAATAAAATGTTCCTAAAGTGCCATCTCAGTTGATGAATAATACAGGCTTTTATTCTATGCTTCTTCTGTGTCCTCCTTGAAAATCTGAGGTATGATTTAAATACAAGTCAATATGTACAGACAGGTGATTAACTACAAAAATCTTAATGAAAGCTCCGATCTACATTTTTCCCCAGATGTTTTTAAAGTATCACTGGATGTACAGTATGTGACAGCTCTGTAATCTCATAAATTATTATTAAAATGCAAAGCTAGTTCCACTGTTCAGTGGTTTCTGTTGCAGTTCAGGTTTGTCATATGTCAAGAACCTGGAAAATATGAGACTTGCATAAACTGTTGCATTTCCCTTCTGTTCACCCTTTTGGTCCTTTTTTTTTTTTAAAGACAGTGGTCCTGTCAATTCAAAGAAAGGAAAAAATACACCTTGACCCTTACTTCCAATCTTCTCATGTAACCGATGGACTGCTGAAACAATAGCAGTCACATCTGATACAACCACATCTTATTTATAGATGGAAGCAGCTGCATCCTCTGTCTTTGCATGCAAGAAGACCTATTGTTTTCAAGTCTCCTGGTTAATGAGACTATGGGAAAATGAAGGCCTACCATAAAAGCACTATTAAAGATAATTATTTAACTCAAAAAGAAATGTAAGATGTGGCTGGTGCAACTGGCTCTCGAGCTAGGTGTAAATGAAGAAGTTATTAGTGCTGACAGTTACAGGATAGCCTTGAGTTTACTCATGGATTCTTATATTGTATTTAGTCATTAAAAATACCAGTTTCCACAGGCCTGCAGTTTCTGCTGACTGAGGCCTGTGAACACGGAATAAGTTCACTTTGTAGGGAAAAATGCCTGCGCTGTTACCTTCGTTTGCCACCAGTGGAGCCGTTCTTCCTTCCCCACTCCCCGGGCGGGTTGTGTGCTGGGGTGCCCCGCTGTGCCATCAGCAGGTGCCTCTGTCCAACCCTCCCCGGGTCACTGGGGCAGGCACTGCTCAAGTGGGCAGCGGGTGGCACTGTCTGGTGCTAGATTTCAGCTAGGAAATGCTCCTCTGGGACCAGCTGGCTCACCTCTGAATCTGTAGCGTGGAATTTGGGAGCTGTAATTGGTTGTTAAGCCTTCTGTTGTCATCCTCCTTTTTCCCCTCTGTTGGATGCCCTAGATGGAAGGAATGATTTCTGTCTTCATGGGAGACCTCTCCCAGGCTGAGGAAAGTGAGCTTTGTTATAGGTCCCTGGAAGTCTGTCCTGAGCAGCCAGGAGATGTTTTTCTGTCCCATTTCAGTCAGGTGTTCAGTGGTGTCTGTGAAGCACAGAATGCAGCTCAGTGCAGTGGGTTCCCCCCTCGTGGAGCACATGCTCTTAGGAGCTGTAAGGTGTTTCTCATATAGTTCATGCTGTGCAAATTAAAAAAGATATAAATTGGTAAATGTAACTATAGGATGATAGGAGCATTAGGAGTGAGCATTTATTTCTCTAGTGCCAACTCAAGTGACAGCAGTGCTAGGTTGGTTTAACGTCTTTTTTGCGAAATATTCTTTTTTTAAAGCGCATACCTTTGAAATCTGTGCAAGTGGAAGTGTCTGACTAAAAGGTGTGGAAAGATCAACCAACATACAGGAACTCTGGTGTCTTCTGTAGCATTCGTATAGCTTACAGGCAGTTTGTCTTTTGAAAGCCATCTGTCCCTTGTGTAAGCAATAAAATTTGCTGAATTCTTTATTAAGATGACTGAATGTTTTTAAACAATCTACACAACAAAGACTCCAATAGCCCTTGGAATTTCTAGTTTGAATTCAAGTTTGAATTGTCTTTCCCCAGGTTATGGGTTATTAATTTCACTGTACTACCTTTCTTTGAACTGGGATTTGGAAGACTGATATGTGATGCTTGCTTGCAGGCAATCATCCAGTCTGGGTACCTCAGAGCTGTCTCTTGGTTCAGCTAACTTGATCTGCCATTTTAAAAAATTTAATTATATATATATACACGCATATTAAGGTTAGTAGGTTTATGTTCTAGATCTGATGCTGCTTGTTTTTCTTTCCTTATAAAGCAGTAATAAATGCTTTTGGAAGAGAATCCCATGTCTGAATTGTGGAATATGTTGCATAGATAATTTCTTACAATTAGAGTTTTAGACCTTTTTTCTTATTAGCAATTAAATTTTGGCTTTATTTTATTGATTGTTATGCTGTTTAGTACTGATGGTTATGCTATTCCAACACAGAGGATTTCTTATTTTATGGGGAGGAGGGTAGGAGTTGGGTAAGGCCTTAAATTTTTTTTCCCTTCGGCATCCATTCTTGTACTTTTAAGGTAATTAAAAACAAAGGACTTATTTCACTGGTCAGCTTGTTACTTGGCTTACACTGTAATGTGCTTATAGTAATTTTGGCTCTTGCTTTAATTCATCTAGAGAGTTTTGCTTGTTGAATTAAATGTTTAAATGGAAGTCATTAAGGTAATATCTTTTTCTTCTGGAGTGTATTTTTAGTTTTATAAGAAGTCATTATTAGGGAGATGTTTTGCAGTGTTTAGGTCTCTTGACCCTTATCTTGTTGAAAATCTAGCTTCAGGAATCTCAGTATTAGACTGCTTTGTTGCACAGATTCTTTGGTAAATAGATTAATCTCTGGGTCTTGTGACTATTAATCTTGCTCTGCTGCTTAGGTTTGTTGAGGGATTTCCAGTAATTAGGACATCTTTGTGCTTGGTCTCAAAACAGTTACTGCTTTTTTCTGGTGTTGTAATGGTGAAGTGGTAAACAACTAGATGTATTATTTGGTTACTTTTGCTTTTCATGTTGCATAAAAAGCTTATAAATATCTGAGTGGTTTTTTCAAGTTACTGACCTAAGGCATAACCTTCTAAAACTATATTTACTGTGGGATTCGGTGTTGAAATGTCCAAGCAGGAGATATTAAAAGAAAAAAAACAGACTTCTTTTAAAAAGTGCAGGCACTTCATTGCATCTTCTGACACTTCACTGTGGTTGCTTGTAAACTGTGAGCTACACTGAGGCTAAATCAAGAGCTTTAATAATGTCAAAATGTTTTTCTACAGTAATGTGATTCTTGTTGAATGGTGCCTAGGAGTTCAGACAATCACATGGTGTCTTCTTCCTGAGAGTTTATACTTATTAAAAGGGCTTTTTTGATTTGCCTCTTCATGCCTTTTATCAATGCAGTGTTCTGGAGAAAAGTGTTGATACCAGGGGCAGTGGAATACTTCTTGTTTGGAAATCTTGTATATGTTTTGTTGCAAGACTTATCCCAGTATATTGCTTCCAATTATTGAATTTTCAACATTTTACTATTGCTTCAGACTATTTTAGGGTGCTTTTTAGTATCAACTGAATAGAGAATAGAAGAAAGGTTTTGTGTGATGCTGCTTGGTCAGGATTACTGTGCTCATTGTGTAAATGGTCCACCCATAACCCTTTTTCCATATGATGTATAATGCATGTTTTTGTTTTCAATAAAGCATGTACTCACCCACAAAACACTTTCTGGGAGTGAAGTTGGACTTACATGTGCCATATCAGCATTGTGAGGAAATTCTGAGACTTTCTTCTGCTGGCTTGAGGTCACAAATAAAACCTATTCTTGGTAGTAGTCATATTAAGGATTCAAACAGCAGGCTGTTCAAGTGAATGAAATGCTGTTAACCAGAAGGGCAATGACAGCATTTTTTGTTATTTTAATTTGCTTAAGAGAATGAGATTACAGCCAGAAAATTGTCTTGTCAGACAGCCAGATACTGACTTCCTGGTCTTCCGTTGCCAAATGTTCCAGCTTCTCCAGCTCTTCCCTCCCTGAGTGCTCTGCCAGCTTGCCATGAGAGCTAACAGTGAGAGCCTGGGCTAGTCCTTTCCTTGTTGGGCAAAATGTTACCTATCAGAGATATAAGCATTGCTTTTTTTTTTGTAAGACCTGAGAATTTGGGTAAGTTGTGCTTACTTAAAAACTAGCAAAGCTCAATTTTTCTTGAGGTCACCTTTTATTTGTAACATATAAAAGTATATTCATAACTTAAAGTAGAATGCTCTGATTTGCTAACATAGGACTCACTTTTAGTTACTGGACTAAGGAAAATTCTGCATTGAATATTAACTTTAATTTAGAAAGCCTGGAAAAGCTGATGTTTTGTTTCAGGTCATTTGTGTTGGTATGAAGTACTTTACAGGTTTGGGTTTTATTAATATTTAAAGAGTTATTCTGTGAGTTTAAGATCTGTGTAAATATTTGTGTTTTCAAGTGTTTGATGTTCTCAACTTGTGCCTTCTTTGTGATTCTCTGCCTCTAAGGTTGTTGTTTCCAGTTTATTTGAATTTCTTCATTATTTTGCTCTGTTGTAAATCTTCCATGCTATCAAAAAAGTTTGAAACTAGCTAGTAGACTCAAAAGTGACAAAAATTGAGATATATGCAGAATGTATACAAAAGCCTTCTTTCTTCAATCAAAAGAATAAATATGTTGTAATAAAAGATGAGGTCCTTTATTCACTTTTTTAATATGTACCTTTGAAAGAACTTCAGCTCTTATTATCTAATTTCTCTGAATTATATTTTGACTTCTCCAGATCAGGTTTGCAAGTTTCATCAGTTCCTATAAGGCTGTTAGCATAGTACTAAATTTTTTTTTTCTTTACAACACCTAAACTTAAGCTTAAACTTAGATTGTCTTTGCTGATAAACCTTTATAATTCCAGTCAAATTCTTCTGCAAAAGGTTTTTTTCTTTTTTAAGACTTTTTCGGTATAAGTGAATGAAGAAGAGATTATAAGAAACTTCTGAAATCAGATGTGCTGCAACTGCATGAGCTTATTTCTGTGACTTGTGCTTATTTCTTTGGTTATGTCTCTGGATCAGTATTGAATGCAGTATTTGTTTCTCTTCCCCCATCCCTTGGAATTCTAAATGACTTGCAGCAAGACTAAGACCAGTTGGCCTTAGATAAATTCCCAGTTACCAAGTGAGACCATACCAATGCCACGAGGTGATCAGCTATTGCCAAAGCTTCAAAAGGAGAAATACCTAAGGATCTATTGTACAACCCTGCTTCTCAGAAAGTCCTTTATTCCACTGTTTAAAACATCAAAATCATGTAGTTAGTTCCCCAAACACTTGATATCTTTGAAGTAACTCCAGAAAACTAATTCCAGAAAGCACAGAATGAAGAAAGCTGTAGGCTTTCTTACAGTGGCCTGAGCCTAGCATTGTCCTGTCACCTCCCTGTGCCCTCACAGTTGTGACCATTCCCCCAAATGCCAAAGGAGCCCGACACCTCCACCAGCTCCATGATACAGTAAAGGATATCATGCTGACTCTGAACTGCCTGGAATTATCAGCTGGTTCCCTAAAGGCCAAATGTTCTTTTCATTTGCTTTTGTGGCTAACTGTGCTCTGTATGTGCCCTGTGTGTGAGTGTAACTGTAACCTAGTGAACAGCTAACCTCAACTAGCCACCCTCTTACTTCTTACTCAGCTGGTATCTTCTGTAAGCTCAGTGCAGTAATAATTTCAGAGAGTATGTGTTCTTGCATTAAATCTTGAGCTTAGAGTCTTGTCATGTGCTGTGGGAAAGAAAATCAAAATATCCTTGGAAGGAATCTGCTCTGTAATTAAAGGTTAGAAATCTATGACTTCTTCATATACTAAAACGAAAATGTAGTATTTCCATAATTAACTCCCTCCCCAGAAAAGCCCCCGAAACACAAACCAAGGCATTTGCTGTTCTTGACTTGTAAGTTAACTCTTAAGTCTTAAAAAAAACAAAACAAGAAAAAAAGAAGCAGAAAGGGAAGTGCAAGTCAATGGTAAAAAAAAGTGCAGACCTTGACCCCTGGGTTAGCCAACTGTGCAGAGCCAGCTAAATCATGACTGTAACTCTGGGGAATCTCCTCTGGCAGAACTTGCTGTCGAAGCTGGAGGAACAACTGTCTCTGTCTGTCAGCATGGTCTTTCATCTGTGCAGTACCCACCCGAGTGGAGCTGCCAGAACACAGCTCTTAGTACATGTGCTGCATCAGTACATAGCTTGCAATCATCAGGCAGTCTTTGGGAGGTTGCAAAAAGATCTCCACAATCTTCCAGGGTGGAATTTAAATTTAGCAGGGCACTTGGAGTGCAGGTTCCCCCAAACTGTGTGCAAGGCAGGTTTTGTGTGAGCACATGCACTACATGTAAGTGAGCAAATAGTATTTGGCCAAAGTGGAGTCAAATTGCAGAGAGCTTAAATTTGTTACTTGTGACTGAGATCCACAGCCAAATCTTGCCTTATTTTCAGTCTATTCAGCTGTGGGATGATAAATGTAAAGCATAAGCAGTGCAGTCTTGGTGCACTCAAAGTACAGAAGTGAAGGAATCACAGAATATTTTGAGTTGGAAGGGACTCACAAGGATCACAGAGTCCAGCTCTTAAGTGGATGGCCCATATGGGGATCAAACTCATAACCTTGGCATTATTAACATCATGTAGTAACCGGCTGAGCTAACTGAAGCTGCAGGGTCCCCTATTTGAGAACAGATATAAAGTATTTACAAAATTTACAAGAAAATTATTTCATTGCTGGTTGTTTTCATGGACACATCCAGCTTATGTGTTTGTTCTAGAGCTCCTGGCTGCTCTTTGTACCTTCACAAGTGCCAAAAAGCTTTAGTTAGAAGTACAGCTGTAAACTCTGTAGAACTTTTACCAGATTTTTGCAGGATTTGGCTCACCATTAAATGTGTGGGGTCTTGGAGCTGCTGCTGGATTCATTCAGACTCTTTCTAGTATTTGAGACTGCCAAGAGAGGTGACAAGTTCTTTCCTCCCCTGGTAGTTTCTTTAGGGCTGTTTTCCCTCCAGCAGCTACTTTGATACCTCTAATTCATTTCTGTGCTGACCATCAACTCTGTGTCTGCCTGTTAGGGCTGAATGCTAATATTACTGAAACTACAGAAGGGAAAGCACTAGAAATAAAGTTTCTTTGAATTAAGGATGAGGAAGAAGTAAATGGTAGATGTATTTGCCAGTCTACAGCAATTGATAGTTTCACAAAGGAGCCAAAAACCTCACGTCTTTCTGAAAAAATCAAACTTTTGAAATGGGTTAAGAATGCTGGTGAGGGAGGTAAAGCGGAGAGGCTAATGTGACAAGGTAAAACCTTAGTTTGTCAGAAGCTCTCAGCTGTAGTGCATGGGTCTTTTATGTAGAAACAATGACTTTATAATCTGAAAACACCTGTTTGTATTGTGTTGTGGATGAAAAGTTTGCAATCTACTGTTTCTTGAACTAGATGATTTGTCTGAGACTGCTGACCACTTGCAGATTAAATAGATAAAATCTGACAGAAAAGCCAGTCCTTGATGTGTGACACTAGAAATAATAATGATCTGTGTTTAAATGTAACTGAGAATGTTGTCTTCAAAGGAAAAAGTCTTAACACTTACAGGCTTCCCTTTCAGTTTACGTGTGCTGTGATAATTTTTCAAAGATAGGTCAGGTCCTGCAGGATGCTTTAGCTGAGAGTCAGCAGGCACACTGAGGAAAGCTTACGATGATGCAGGGATGGTGTAACTACTGGGCTTTATTTTTGAACTTGGGGGTAGTGAACAGGATGCAGAAAGCACCTTGGATTTCCACAGAGCTAGTTTTGATCCAGTTCTGTTGCTCCTGGGCTGCCTCCCTGTGGATCTGCCTTTTGCATCTCACTCTCCACGGTTTCTGTGGCTTATTTCTCCAGTAGAGAAGTGCTGTCTAAATGTAGTTAAGCTGTTGTGGGTATTGCCTGACTCCTGACTTAATGAGCTCTTCCAAGTGGGGTTGGGGAGCAGAGAGCAGAAACAGTAATTAGCTCTGTTGGTACCAGCAGACAGCCATGGAGGCCAGAGCTAATAATAAACTTGCCTGGATCTCAGTTCCTCGTGCTGAACGCCACAGGTGTGGTGTCCTTATGCCTCGCCCTCCCGTCCCTCTTGCAGCCATTTACCTCAGTCGCCATGGCCAGCCTTTGTAGGAGCCCTCTGCTGTTAGTCACTGTCGCTAATCATCCCTCTTCCCTTTGCCCAAAGCTCAGAACCACGGGTGAGCCTGGTGCATCCGCATATCCCAACACATGCTCCTGGAGTAGGGCTCCTGGCTGCCTCCTGGAGGAGGTGGTGCTGTTTCTGCGTGGGTCTCCCATTTTTTTGTCATCCAGCATCACCACAGGCCATTGTATCTTTAGGAAAGGCTCACTGCTGTTTGAAATCGCGTTTGTCGCTCCTATGTTCTTGTGGCAGACTCGGGAAAAAACGTGGAAAAGTGCTTGTTTCTTCTATGTGTTAGGACATTCCGGGGCTGTGCAAGCAGGTAGTTAACTTTGGTCGTATTTATTAGTATAGTCTTAGGAATGCTTAGATAGTGATGTGGTGCTCAAACCGGCTTAGAGTTGGGTTCCTAATTGCAAAGGCTTCTTGCCACTGAATGTGGTGTTCCGATGGCAGAGATTGCACCTATTGTCCATCTGAGTGCTTTTGGGAGGGGTGTGATATTTCACTGCCATGCCTTACCTGAGCTCTGCTCGGAGTTGTTTTTAATGTTAAGAGTGAGTCGTCAGAGTAGGGAGATAAGCAGTAATCTCTGATGAGGAATGTGCATACCTTTAATGCCTGATTTTGGAGACAACACGTGATTTTAAGCTGCTGTGAAGGTATGCACTTGGTTTAAGAACAAATGTCCTTTGCTCAGGAGTTGATAAAGCAGTGTCTTGTTAATATTTGGTAAATGGATGGCTGTCATATGCTTAGTCTAAATTAGTTTGCAAATCAACCGGTAAGTTTTTACATATCAAGAACTGGTTAAAAGTTTATAAAAAATGATGCTTAAGAACTAGGTCAAAATACTCTGTTATGAAATCAAGGGGTATGTATTTTATTATACAAGAGGAATTCAGTGTTGTATCTCTAACGTGTTTAACTTGCACTGAGCAAAGCATGTGACATATGGTCCTGCTCTGGAAAGACTATGAAAAAACTTCTTTCCTTTTAATATGGGTTGGATTAAGATTTTGAGAGGCTGCCTGCTGTTGTCCTGTGGACAGGGTTTTCATGTGTCGGTGTGTTTGGGTTCTCAATCCTGCAGCACTTGCTGTTGGTCCTTTGGAGGCTGCACCACCTGCTGATTTGTAAATGTCCGTCTTTGTTGGGGCTTCTGGGGAGAGAAATGAGTGTAACATTTGGAGGGACGTTTTTGAACTTCAGTAAAAAAAATCAGCTGTGACATGGCAGCCACATATCTCATTAGCAGTTTGTTTAATTAAACTCTTGTTCAGTAGATGGTTTGCAGGCCATCCTGTAGTAGTCACTGCTATTGTGATGCTTTTTGTTCTTAACAAGGAAGTCCCTGGTCACAAAAAAATAACTGGCAATATCTCTATCTCTTTATGGCTGTTGGAAGAGTTACTGAAAAACACATACAGAGCCAGCCAAGTCAGAGAACAGAGTATGGTGGCAGATCAGCTTAATTCGCAGCTTCCAGCCTTTTCAGAATCTCCCTTGTGATAGTGAGTGAAAATTGTCCGTGTGACCAAATCTGCAATCTGTGGTACAAACGCCGTGTTTAAGGCGTGGAGCTGGCTATTTGACAAACAGTATAGGTGTTAGGTCTGGGTGTTGAGCTGTCTGATGCATGGAAGTGGATTTGGATCTGATGGATGCCTTCAGCAGGTGTGAGGAGATGAAAAGGATTTCGAAGAGCTGAGAAAGAGCTATCTAGAGCTGCTAATGGGGGATATTTGAGAAGGATGGTTCCAGATTATCTCCTATGGTTTAACAGTGCAGCCAAACCAGCTGAATGGTTTTGTTCTCTCCAGAAGGGATGTTTTAGGGGCTGGCAGAGTGAAGTTTCACTCTGTGTGACTTCTCTTCTCTTCTCTTGAGTTCTTCAAACTCCCGTGCGGTTCCTGATGGTTTTCTCTTGTGAGTGCTGTGCCAGGTAAGACTGATCCAAGACACTCAGGTCCTTCCCTGTGATGTGTTACTTAAGCTGCAGCTGCTCTGTGTCACTGCACCTTAACAGGCAGAGCAGACAGCTGAAGCCAGCTCATCCGCCTGCTTTGCGCCCAGCCGGGGTGGTCCCATGTGCCCTGGTGCTGCTGCAGTGTCCTGTGGACTGTCTGTGGGTGCCTGCATGACTTCTGCTTGTGGGACTCAGACCATTAGGGGGTCACAGCATAAGCCCAAGACAGAGAGCAGGCAGCTGTGCCAAGCAGGGTTTATGCCTGAGAGAGCATCTTAATCTCAAAAGTGGTGGTTGCATCCTTCCAGAGCTGACATTTACTCCTCTGTGTAAAGGAGGCAAACAAACAACTAAAGTTCGAAATTACTTTCCACAGAATAATCGTCAAGCCTGAATTTATGAAAGTCCAACCCATTCAGCAATGGAAGGGCACTAGCTTGTGCTTTCCATCTGGTTTTATGGTACTTGGAGCTGCATTTACCTTGCAGTGCAGTTGCCTGAGAGGGGCTGTGCTTCACCACCACCATGATCCTACAGAAGCTTGACCTCTGTGGATGCTTGCCAATTTGAAGTGCAGATTTCTTAGGTGATTGGTGTTCTGCTCTAAGAGTGAAAACGTGTGCTGAAGTCAGATCAAAGCTTACTGTCCTCAGTAAGTCCATCTGAAATATGGAAATTGATTCAACCCTGAGTAATACTCAAAAAAAACCCTGAAACTTACATCCCTCTCAGAATTCTACCATTGCTTATAGGAAGAGGGGAAAAAAAAACCCTCAAAAAATCCCCAAAGCTAATAATTTGGAGTTATTAAATGCAGTCTCTGTTTCAGAAAATATCTGAGCTAAGAAATACATTCAGGCTTGACGATTATTCTGTGGAAAGTACTTTAGGACTTCAGTTAGTTGTCTGTTTGCCTTCTTTAGAAAAAGGAGTAATGCCAGCGCTGGAAGGATGTGACCACCAGTAGCTTCTGTGCTTAATTTTTGGGTGAAGAATGATTTGACATGCAAATATTTACTTCAGTATGATCACTTGCCTGATAGCCTGGGAATAATTTTCATGTGACCTACTGTTGATGCTTCAAGTAAGATTTATATCTCTTGGAAGCAATGCTCTGAAATATGCTGGAAATGTATCTGGTAACAAAAAAAAAAAAAACAAAACACGACTCTTGGCTATCTTGTGTCTTTAACTTCTGGGAAAATTCTGTCTGTCTAAATGAGTTTTAATGCTTTCTTTAAAAACATGAATATAAAGGATATATATTGGGATAGAAACTTTTGAAATTAGTTGTGGTATATTTTCTCTCTCTTCCTCATGATTTTATTGTATCTGCTTTTTAAAAATTCATAAATATGAAGAAACTGAGCAACATTATTTCCAAATTTAAAAACCCCAGACTCTCAAAATCAAAACGAAATAGTGCAATTTTACTTCAGCAAATATCCACTGTTGCCTTTGTGGTTGGAAAGGGGAACTTTATTTTTGTTTTGTTTGTTTTTTGTTTTTGCTTTGGTTGGTTGTAAGCCAGCAATGTGAAATGATTGTAAGCCAGCCACACAAAACAAGTGACTGTATTTTCTGTTGATTATAGTACTACTGAGATATTTTCGTAGTAAGTTCTGGCAGAGCACTTTTCTCAACGCGTGCGGGTTCCTTTTGTTTCTGGATGTGAGTTGTCGTGGTACTAAGCCAGGAACTGCAGCCTGGAGCTCCTCAGTGCTGAAGCCCAGCTCAGTGGTCAGGGCTTGTGACAAGTAACCTCTGGAGGAGTGGTCAGGACCTCCCCTAGCATCATGGGCTTCTAGAAAACTCCAGTTTACAAAGGGGAGGTGGCCCTGATGCTCTGGGTAGTTCTGAAAGGAGTATATTGCTGGCTGGGTTGGGAACTGATTTTTCTTGACGAGGGTGGAGCTTGTGTTTCTGGGTAGTTTTGGGGTTGGTTTTGGTTGGCAAAGGAGAAGATGCACAAACCAGAGGGTGGAGTGTGATGACATTCAGCACTTGGGACAGTGCTGAACCCCCCATTTCATTGCTGGGCTGCTCCTTCCCAACAGCACAAGAAGGTTTGTTCTAAGGTCTTGTTTTAAAAGCAAGGTATAATGCAGTTATGTCTGAGAAGTTAAATGTGAGCGGTTGGGACTGTTACAGCTTCAGATGCAGACAGATGATCACAGGTAATTGTGCAGAGGTGGCTTACTGGGTACCTTTTCATCAGCTCAGGCACATTTCTGCCTTATCCTGGTACTGAATTTACAGTTTGTTCACTGTGGAAAGCTTAAAGTATTCACAGGGACAGTTACTACGTATCAGTTGATGAAAGGCACCTCGTCTATGTCACTGTGACATTTTTGCTCATGATTTGGAATACTGGCCCTATTTAACACAGCTGGTCCACCATGTGTCCATCCACCATGAATACCAGTATGCTACAAAGGGTTCATTGTTGGGATTTTTGTAATGATCACAACACTTTTAATGATGCATTTGAAGAAGGAATAGCTGTGGCTATGATGTTGAAGTACCAGGACCCTAGGTAGGCTTTACAGAAGCTTAATTTTTTTCAGAAAATAGATTGCCCTTGCCCAGTATAACGGAGTTTGTATGATTGTTTCATCTAGGTCAAGTTTTTAGTGATGTGCTTCCTTCATGGCAAGTTGTTTGACTGGCTTAGTTATTCTTGGCTTGTGTGAGCTATAGTCCTTGTGAGTAACCTGGTATTATGGATATTAACCTGCCTGCTTTGAAACCTGTAGACTAATTAAGCACTCTTAAAAAGCCCCCCAAACTCACCTCTAAAAGTATCTGAAAACTGTCAGAATCTTGATCTCACAGCTCTTGGGGAATCCTCTAAGTGCAGCTAACTACTGACCCTATTTTTGGAAGGCAACCTTAGGTGATTCACCATGTGGCCACCTTAGTTGTTTTTTGTGGCCACCTTAGTTGTTTTTTGTGATGTTGATCTCTAGGCCGATGTCCTTTAAAGTGCTTTTGCCATCACAACTTGGTGCCAACTTCGAGTTACTTTTTGACTATTTACTGCAGGACATTTGTGTATCAATTCCTTTTTCCCTTTTCAGTTCCTGATTTTATTTTTAAAGATTTTTTTTTTTTACGTTGAAAGCTGACAATAATTATAGTACTGTATATTTGAAAAAACTTGGATAAAATTGGTCTCTGCTACCAGTAGGTGTTTAAAAATAAGTACCACCATGTTTAGTAGCTGATCCGTTTGTTAGTGTAAGATTGATTTTTGTTTAATAGGATACTGGATGTTATTTCATATAGCTAATGAAAAATATGGGATAAATAACCCTTTCTCAAAACAATTTGAAACTCTCTTTAGCATTAAATAAACCCCTCTGCAACAAAATATGTGAATATTTGTGCAATGAATGTGAAAATGGATTTAGCAGCCTTAATACAAACCTCCAACTACTGGCAATAAATATTGCAAAAATGCAAAAAGACAACTACATATATTTTTCAATGGTGAATAACTGAAATGCCTTTTATAATTATGGACTATGCTGTCAGTAGGAGCAATCTTTTGTGGTGGAACTGTTTTTTCTTGCATTTGGACATGTGATGAACCTTTGGATTTCTGACTACAGAACTTGGGCTTTTGTGTTAAGCATTTAATTGTCTGACTTCTGAGAGTCCGGAAAGCAGAGAAGAAATGTGCTGCACTACCCTGTAATTTCCTATGCTCATTAGTTTGCTCATGAACTTCTATGGCATGGCAGGCTTTAATTTCCCGTCTGCCCTTTCCATGTTCATCCCCCATCTTATGGGATGATTATAATAATCAATGTCTTAATTTTTTTCCGCTTTATTCTGCTGTAAGCTTTATGACCAGCAGGATATGTTGAATCAGTTGGACTACTCTTGAGACAGTGTTAAAAGTCTGTTAGTGTGGGTGGGTCGTTGAACCTTCCAACTCTTTTTTGTACACTTCAATTAGAAAAAAAAAATTCTAATAGGCAGAAATGAGCATGTAATGAAATTATATTTTGAGGGAAGCTCTTTAGAAAGAAAATAATTCACAAAAGAAATAAAGTATCTTTCAAAGACAGGAAAGCTGATTCAGTACCCTGCTGAAACATATTTCTCTGCAGTTATTTTACTGTGATCCTATGGTTTTTCTCCAGCATCTGACATTGAAGCAGTAATTCAGTTAAGTCTTTGGAAAAGCATGTTTCTGTTCTGTACTGGGACTACTCCCAGGAAAATGGGATTTCTCCTTTTTCTTTGTAGGGTTTTGGAGTTGTTCCTGATTATCTTCATGCATGGGTACTTCAGTTCCAGATTAAAATTGCCTGTTCCTCGTGTTTCTAATCCAGTTTAAAAATTCTACCTGCAATGCAGAACAAATATCCCCACCCTCCTCATGGTGGAGTTAAAAATAACAATTTTTGTGTGTCAACAACTCTTAAAAAGATCAATACAGTATCTCTTTGCCGCTACCTAGAGGAAGTGAAGGGTTGGGTTGGCTGGATGGCCTTCTGGTGAAGGCTGATTCTCAAGCTTAGTCATGCCTGGTTGCTGTGGAGTGATGTTTTGTCATGAATTCCCCAGAATATAATGCATGTTAGTTGTGATCAATGCATACAAGTTAAGATGGTAAGATTTTTCAGAACTTTCAGGTAAATTTACAAAACTTATGTTCTTCCTTAAAACATGGCCCATGGAATTTCATTCATGTAAGTACCAATGAGGGCCATTAAACATGTGTAATTTCACATAAATATTTAATTTCTTTTTGTACAGCTGCCAATTCAGCATCAATAAATTATTTCCCATAACTTAGGCTTTAGTTTATTTTAAGCCATGGATCTTTATGTACAATAGTAAGAATGGCTTGTAGAGAAATGTTGTTGTAGCTTACAGTAAAAGTTAAAAAGAAAAATTTACTTGAAATTGGTAGTGTAATAGGTTGGATACTGGCAGGCTTCCCATGTGGCAGCACCCCCACCTGAATTTGAAAGTCCTGATGTAAGAAAAAGAATGTTAAAAATTTGCAGATAAATACTTCTTTTTAATCTCTTTATGGCTCAGTGATAAGTGTGTACATACCTGGGCATGCTCCTGCGCAGCAGTTATCAGTGTGTTCAGGTTTTTTTCCACTGCTAGCACACTGGAGGTGAAGACGAAATATTCATCTTCATGTGTGCATGGCAGTGATTTTGATATCAGAAATACTGGATTTTTCTGTCACTGTGGAAGTCAGTTTTTGTGGTTTGCTCCTGTATTTTGCAGGTCACTATTTGCAAAATATGAGCTCACCCTTAGGTGAGTGTTCAGTCCCCCTCAGGTCTCACCTGCAGAGGGAGGTTTGGCTGGGGTAGCTGATGAACTCCTCCACCTGCCCTGCCCTGCACACCTTGCTGTCTCTGTCTCACACTCACTGAAGGCAGTGACTTGTCATCTCCTGAGCTGCTCTGGGTGAGAGCCTGGCATTTTAGTGTGAGCCAGATGTGAACAAACCTACATGGGAGTGGCCCCAGCTCTTCTGTGCACGTGGAAGTTTTTGTGTTAGCAGGATGGGATTGGTGTTGCTGTGGTCCATTCTCTTTCTTTTGGTGACTGCTTTGGCCTCGGTGAGCCAGTACAAGGCAGCCAGACAGGCCAGTGCTAAATCAACAGTAGAGGAAAAAGATAAAGGAATGTAAGTGCTTGGTATAGCTACCCTAGCTGAGAGTCGTGATTTCAGGTGCTGGGGGTGTGAAGAAAAGGGAAAAAGACAGAATCCTACAGCTACCACGAGAGAGAGGCAGGACTTCAACAACCTGGGTTTGGATTGCTGCTCTTTGGATTCGTTTCTCAGTAAGAAGAAAAAACTTGGCATTGCTGCTCTTGTTAGTACATCACAATTTGGGGAGGTCCCAGTCTGAGCTAAAATAACTGTTCAATCAGCCATACAGAAATGCCTCTCTTCCTGCCAGCAGTTTCATGGTCTGTTGAAGCCCATGAAAGCCTTTGAGGTCCCACCTCCTCCGGGCTGCAGGAGGGTTGCCTCCATGACCTTGACACTGGAGATCATGGGTCTGTGCTGCCAAGAGAGCAGCTCCAAGCTGGGTCCCTGTGAGCAGGTGCTCACCCTGGGGCTGGGGAGGTGGCAGGAGTCATCACAGAGGGACCAGGTGGGACCTTCCTGTCTCCACAGCAGTGAAACTTGGGCTTGGCATGTGGTCTGGAGTGGCCACATGAGATGGGGAGCAACTGCAGCCCCTGCCCTTGGAGCCTGGTTCTCCTGGTGGCTGGCTGAGTGTGAGCTAAAGATAGGTTATTTTTAAGAGATGAGCCTTTCAAAATACTCTTTCAGTATACTCTCAGCAAGCAGATCTTTTTGAGCCTTTAGACAAATATTAGGTGCTTTGAAAAGTTACGTTTTTTTTTTCTGTCCTTCAAGACCATGTATCAAGGCGTTAGCTTGTTTTTTATTTTGGCCTTTTGATTTGAAAGAAACCAAACTGTTATAAGATGAAAGCTGCTCTCTGCTTGTTTGCCACATCACAGAAATGAGTGAATTTCTTACTTGGAGAGCAGTGAATTTCTCAGGATTTTGCTTAACTGTGGCAAGGATGAATAGTTGAGTTTGGCCTGTAGTTTCACACCTTAATGCAGACTAGGAGTGAAATCAGTGTAAGCTTGCAGTTTTTAGAGTGGTTTAAATTTTTTCTGTCCAAAATAGCAAATTTTCATATCTCTATCATCTTAATAAAGTAAAAATGTCTTCATTAAGCTAGTATGAATTTGGGGCCAGCATTCTGGTTTGGGTTTCTCTGCCTTGTGTAACTGGCAAACATGTTTGAAGCACAAATCAAATGGATAAAGTCTGAGCATGAACATAGACAGATTTTTATTAGAAGGGAGAGCAGAGGTAAGGTTGCAGACCAGTATGTTTCTGCAGATCTAATTGAAGTTGAGCTGTGTTAAAACTTGAGTGTCTCTGTTTTGTTTCAATGTACAGTCAGAACTTTAAAGTGATCCATCTGACACCACAGAAACAAGTAAATTAAGAAATAACACTGAATTAAACAAATTTCGTGCTGCTTCCCACACAGCAACCCAAGCATATGACTTTGGCTGCAGTACAGATTTAACTGTAGATTGGATTTCAGTCTTTTAGTTTTCATTTAAATAAAAACATGCTTTAAAAGCTGCACTAATTTGTGCTTTGCGTTTAATTTTTGGATTTGGAGTTTCCATTGAGATGCTTTTTCAAGCTGTTGCCACAACCTTTGTGTAGCAAGAGCAGCTGAGTCTTTGCAGGGCTTTTGCCTTTTCTCTTTTTTTTTTCTTCTTTTTTAAATTCTGCTGGCTGGATAAAACTAGGAAGCAGAAAGCTGGTAGTTCCTCCGCGCTTTTGGATAAGTAGTCCTTCCTGTAGCAGAATATTTAACCGGTTGCAGTGGTGATGGTTAGCGGTGCTCCTCTTGGCTGTTCCAACTCTTGGGAAGTTACGTTCGAAGCAATGAAGGGAGAAGCTGGAGGGAATGTGTTCTCTGAGCTCTCGGTGGCTCGGTCTGCCCTCCGGTGGTTGTTTGGGCGCACGCCTTGTGAAAGCGGCATCCGAGGCAGCATCTGTGCTGCTGTCACTTGCCTCCTTGAACATGCCCTGTGCAGTAGCTAGACAGCTTTCAGGGACACTGTTAACTGGCAGAAATGTTTGTGTAAGTCACAGTGGGCTTAAATTTAGCTGCTGCTTTAAGGGTTTTGCTTAACCAGTCGGCATAAATCATGTAGGCGTGTCGTGTCCTTTAAAGACAGAATTCTTTTCCTGAGAAATTTAGAAGTTTAGCTTTTGTCAAGTGTCTTGAATATCAAAATCTAAAACTTACATAGCTTACATGCCTAAGTTTGTGTGTGATTTTTGTGAAATGGTTTCATTTCAAGCACTTGGAATCTGCTTAGGATATTGCAATACTTGGCACTGATGTTTCCAAAGGACTCTTGCATTCTGTCAGTTCACTTTGAATTAAGAAGTTGAAACAGCTATTGGTGTTCGATAATGAGTATTTTTGCCAAGTAAGCACAGTGTAATTTTTCCTGAGATAAATGGAAAACTGATGTGACCTAGCAACAATAACTTGACATTCTGATTTTATTTTTTTTAAATTGCCTTCTTCCTCTTCAATGCTGCAGGCTGACTGGAAGTATGCAGAGCCTATTGTCCACGCATGAATATAAATTTGCTCTTTTGACTATACTGCAGTTTTTTGTACTTTGCAGTTATTATGGAGAAGTTGATTGAAAGAGGTGTTGCTGTTTTTTGTTACTTCAATTTCAATGCTCAACTTTTGGTGCTAGAGGGAGCTGTTCCCTGCCAGACGCCTCTGGAAAGACCGCTCAAGGAATGGGCAGCAGCTCACTATGGCACTTGTCAGAAACATGCAGTGCATGGCAGCTGAGATGTTAGAATGTTTTCTTGCCGCCCCCCCTCTTTTTTTTTTTTTTTTTTTCCCAAATGGAAAAACAGCCCCTCACCTTAGTTCTCTCAGTGACGAGGTATCTTTAGCCAGCAGCTATGATGGAAGCACAAGTAAAGACTTCATTAATTGTGCTTTTTCCTTGCCTCTCCCTTTATTATTAGAGTTCTTTAGATTTTTTTTCAATTTTTTTTTTTTTTTTTTTTT
>VZTT01024731.1:16943-64920 GCA_013400855.1 Buphagus erythrorhynchus
CTATTCTTTAATGCTGTACATTGCTTAAGATATTTGCTCCTCTTCCTGTGACATTAGCTGTACTGGCCTTGCTGTGATATTCTGTTTTCACATTCAAATTGTGAAATTTTTTTTTTCAAAGTAAAACATGGAAACATGCGATTTGAAAACAGTAACTTTTCCTGGCCTTTGATCATTGAAGGTATATGAGAGACAGTGGTTTCATGCAGCTACAAATTCTCCATTTGTATTTATTTCATTCAGTTAGGGAATTTTTAAAAGAATTATTACTCATTGATCTGTATAAAGTATGATGTTTTCATGGGATGTTTAGTCCCAGATTAACTCCAGACTTAATAGTTTAGTAAAAGTAAAACCCCATTATTTCATTCATTGTGATCAATCAATCAATACATCTGAAAAATGGAGCTGCCAAGGAAATATATTTCACATAATATACTCAATGAACAACAAATAGCCAATTTTAAATTGATACACTCTTAGAAAAAATAGAAGTTCTGTAATCAATCTAAAAGTGTTATATTGTTATGGGTGGTTTTATTTTCCTAATTTAGGATGTAGCTGTTATTGTTTAAGAAGTAGATTTTAAAAAACTGATAGTGTTTATTTTCAGAAAGTGGGAAATATTAAGTAAAAATATTTTCTCTTTTCAAGCTTGAAATTTCTTTTCTTATCTTTCATAACTTGCTAGTACGTTCCCAAAAACTCTAGTGGCCTGTGTCACCACTATGAACCACCATGTCTTTCTATAAATGTTACCTTTCCATTCTTATATGAAAACCAAATCTATACATGCAAATCTTTTCTGCCATGATTCACTGTGTCTTTTTTTATCCCTCGGCCTTTAAGATGAAAATGCAAAAAAAGGCAAAATGAAAACAACACCCCAACCAAACAACAAACCATCTCTTCCAATGTAAAAATTAATTAATTAAATAAACTGAAAAAACACTGAAATGAAATCTGTGTGGTTGAACTAGGCTGTCAGGCTTGGCTCTCCTGTTCAGTGTTGCATCAGCACCCTACCAGAACACATCACAGCCACCCACCTCTCATTTACTACATTCTTCTGATATTTTCTATTGCTCAATCTAGTCCAGTTAGTCTAGTCCACTAGTTTTGTCTCCTTGGGCTTCACCCTTAACATTTTCTTTCTTATTTTTGGTATTTTTGCTCATGTAGAATATAATTTCATCTCCCACTTAATTTCTGCTTAGCCAGGTTTGATTCATTTACAGCATTCCCTCAAAATTCACATTTTTTCATTCCAAGCCCTTAATTCTTACCCTTATTTAATTCTTTCCAAACTCTTGGTCATCTGTGGTAGCAAGGCAGAGCTATCTAAATTTTTCTAGATGTGAGGAAACAGTAACGTATTTTCCTAAATAATTCCTTTTTTATCAACTTTTATCAGAGATAATGGAAAATCTCCAGAAGACCTCAGAAGAGAGTGCATAATTAGCTGTGAAAACAAAGAAAAAATATAGGAAAGACTGATCTTCTTGAAAAATAAAGTCTGGGAGCCATTAAAAATGAAACATGGAATTTCACTGTCAGTTTTTACTCCTTGAGTACAGCTCAGGTGCACCAGGACCTGAAGCAGTAAGGGCTCAAGGTTTACCCTTCATCCTAAGGGCTGAGTAACTGTCAGGAGGAAATAACTCTGATCTTATACTGGCAAATGAAAGTTAAAAAGCAAAATAGAAATTTGTTCTAAAAGCAGTTACTCAGGATGGGATGAAATGTCCTCTTATAAAAGTCTTGATAGTTGATTACTTAGGCAAATTTCAGCAGAAATGGTACTAGCCCAGCAGCCTTACAGACTCATCCATTTAGTACTTTCCTAACCCAAATCAGGCTGCTCAATGGCTGCCTTGTTCCCACTGCTGTGCTATACAGTGCTAGTACTATGGATTAATTTTGTACCTTTTTCATTTTACTTCTGGAAGGAAAATGTTTTTTACTGTTTTACCTCACTAAGTAAACAGCCCTGCCTAGTGCAGTTTCCCAAGCTAGAAAGTAGAAGTCTGATGCATAATTTCCTGGTTTACTATTAACTACCTATGACCCCAAGCAATCAGAATGTTAAAATGCTGTTAATTGTTTTGTTACTAATTAGAGACTAAGAAAAGCCCTTCTCATGTTTTTACAACCTGTAGTGTTACTTATGGACTCACAAGCTGCTGAGGAAAGCCCAGTTAATAATTCTTTAAAAGCCAGAAGTCAGACTCACTCTTTCTGTGCTCCTTCTCACTTATATCTATGTACAAATATGTGTTGCTGGCCTCCAAGGACCTTTAGGACATTTTTTGCTCTGAGTACACAAAGCCAAACTTTCTCATCAAGCACCTGTACCTGGAGAGTGTGGTTGCAAATCTGTGACTCACAATGTTTTGTCTCTGCCCCTGCACCTTCAGAGGCACAGGGGCCCTCCTGGTTACTAAATCCTTGCATCTGGAATCTGCTCGGTCAATCCAGTCCTGTAGAGGTTCCTTACTGAACCTGAACATTTCCTTTGACCTAGAAATTCAGCCCTCTGCCCTTCAGAACACAAAGCCAGAGAAAATCAGTGTGTTGACATGCATGCATGTGAATTCCCCTTGGTGCTCTTCCTTCACAATAAGCTCTCAGGCTTTGACACTCTGGTTCCTCTCCAAACACCTTCTTGTTCTTCTCTCTTCTCTCCAGTGAAACTCCACTAATGCAATTAATGAAAATATCATTATCTTTCATTAGCTCTCTGCTTATCAAATCCTAGTGTTTATCAAGAATAACTGGCTTACTGAGATTTCATAGGTAATTTTTCTGCTTGGCTTAAGGCTCTATACAGACTATATCTATACAGACTGTATCTATACAGACTGTATTAATTCAGTAAGAGCTGAATGGTTACATGGCTGCCTATCACATTAATATATTCTAATTAAGGACATAAACCTGTTTACCAGCTTTCTTTAGCACAGATATTACTTGAAGTAAGCCAACACTGTAAGAACTACTTATAAAAATTAGATCATTCTTAATTAAATCTTTCCACAGAGATACCTCTCCTCATCACAAATGAGTGCTCTTTCTTTTCATTAATGTGAATTTATTTCTTCATCAAAAAATTATCTTCTGCCAGGAAATTTGAACACTTTCACTTAGTTGAAAACCTTGAGGCTGAGTTCCTGCTTCTGGTTGTGGTTTGTTGTTGAGTCTAAAGCTCCTACTATGCTTTAAGATAAGTATGATTCTAGGGAAAATATAATGTTGTGAAAACATGAAGCTTTTTCTAAAATTAGATTTGCTTGCCTAAGCTGTTGTCTTACTCTAATTTCATTTAGTTGACTTTGGTCTATAATGAAAATTTATTTTTCTTCACTTTTAGATGATAAGACGTTCAGATAACTTTTTATTATTTATCTGGAGCAATCACATACTTTTGTATCCCTATCAACCTCTAGCTGTGATGGCATGGCTCAGGGAGAGAACTGTAATTCTGTAAAACTGTAATGATTAAATTTGAAATGTAATCATTGGCTATTCTGCTTTTTCTGCTAACCAGATGGCATTTACTTTGTTTGTAGCCCAACATCTCATGATGTTACTTGAAATCTTCCTACTGCTTTTTAATGGACTTTGGATTTGTATTTTAAGATACACTTAAAGAATAACACTGAAGTAGTTTTATTTTGAAACATGAAAAATGGTAAGAGGAGAATCAGAGGAAAAAAACCACCAGAAAGCCAAATAAACCTTCCTACTTAGCAGGATATATCAGAATAGGATAGAATAGAATAGAATATTTCAGTAGAATAGAACAGAATGGAACAGAAGCTGGAAGGGGCATAAAGTGTTCATCTAGTCCAACTGCCTGATCACTTCAGGACTGACCAAGTACAAGCATCCTTTTAAGGATGTTTCCAAATTACTTATTTATTGACAAGCTTGGGGTATCAAGCATTGCTTGAGGAATAAATGGATATAATAGATTAAGATAATTTGAAGGAAATTATTTCTTTATTTAATTTGACTTTAGCAGAGTGATGGAAAAGAATACTCGATGAAAGACTTCTTCTGGCTTGTTTTTGCATTGTGTCCATCCTGGAGAATGGAAGAAGAGAAAAGGAGCTACTATGAAGTTAAAAGGAGTTAATTTAGTATCATTTTGTAGAATGTTTGTTCTTATGTCTCCAAATACTAAAGAGGTGAGTCAGAAAAGAGAACATTTTGTCCCGTATATATAAAATGAAAGAAAATTACATTGTTATTTTCATGTGTAGAACTATACTTCCACTCCTGCTTAAGCCCACTTACTACCAATTACCCCAGCCTGAACAGGCAATATTCAGTCAGTAATGGCAATATGTGTTTCCTCTAGCCTTTTAAAAACTTGGGTCTACAGTAGTACAAAAAATAGATACTTTATGTAATCATAAAGGAGGCAACCCTTGGTTCTGAAACATCAAATGTAACTTTTTAAAATATGCTAAAAAATGTTTAATCTGCTATTCATCAGTCAGATAAATGGGTACAGAACTGCTACATGAAGCTTCCTATAAATTCTTGAAGGGAAAGCTTTCAAATTCATAGGTTTATAGGAAGAACATCCTCAGTGATATACCTGCTCTATAATCAAACTGCTATTATTCTATTCCTCTTCTCTCATTTCTAAGGGCTGTACTTGTACAAAGTAATGCATAAAACTGCACATAAAAAAGAATCAAACCACACTTAGAAGGATCCTAATCATCTCCCATGTATGCCTTGTAGCATCATACCAGAAAAAAAGGGTTCAACAAAGTACCAACCAGATAGAAGGTTTGCAAATGAGGAAGAAGGAAAGGGAATTATTGTCCTGCAGTTCTTTCTGATATAGCCAAATTAGTCACTATTTGTGGCAATCAGATACTTTTAGAGCAACAGTATGTGATTAAGAAGAAAGTCTATCTCTAAGCAGGAATAAATGCAAATCAATAAACTGACACAATGAAAGGTTTCAGTAGCCACTTCTAATATTTAGCATTGGTTGTCATGATCCATTAGGGAATCATTTGACCAATATGAGACATCTTAGTTTTTATGCTTATGTAAACATTGCTCAGAACAAATGTGAATAAGGCAGTATAGAATCAATTTTTGTTGTTGTATTGAATATCCTGGCAGATTGCAAATATTCTTAGACTGGAAACTTCTGGGTTTAGTACCTTTTTTGCATTTGGAGGTTTTGTCTGTGTCTTTGATAGCGGGATGATAGGTACTTGAGCTCTCTCCTCCTCTGCTAACACAGTTTGGCAATGATGACTCAGTCAAACTCAGCAGTTTCAGCAGTTTTGCACCTTAGTTTTGGGTTTGCCTATCAAGGAATTACTTTGCAGGTCTGTTGGTATCAGAAGCAATCTGCTTGGTATCAATAGTACCATCAACCATTTGATGATCAATTCCTTGGTTAAAGGATTGCCTCTGAATGGACTTCTTGTGAGATCACATTAAAACAGAAAACCTATCTTTGCTCTTTCTATTTGCAATGCAAATATGAATGTCACAAATTATAGCAAATCTCTGTGTCCCCTCTCCCACCTCCAAACCTCACCAGGGAAATTGAGAATATTTCTCCCTTTTTTTCTGCCTACACCAACTCTTACCTCATTTGCCAGGAGCTGTGTCTCATTATCAAGAAGCAAAGAATTTAACTTCCTTGCTGATATGGATGTTTAGAAAACAAATCACCATCATCCACAGCTGTACTTCCAGTAAGAGCAAACAGTCCCTTTTCAGATATCAGCAGGTGGAAATCTCAGCAAAAAGATGTATGTTTGTTGCTATGATTCCTGATGACCTTTCTTGGTTTATTTCACTCTGATAGTGAATGCTTACTGGCACGTTGGTGATTTTAACCTCCTGAACTGATCTGGGGCTTGTTGCAAAACACCATTAATTTATATTCAACTACCTAGAATTTCCTCCTTTAGCTGCACTGGCCAGTGTCCCACTTCAGGCAGTACTTAAGCCACAATTTGTGACTGTTTTACTGCTTCATGGTGAGGTATGAAGGTCAGAGTGGTGGTTATCAGAATGACAAAGCCATGGCTGAGTTGTTTACATTCTGCTGAACCACACTTTTTTTTTAACTCGGTGAACTGTCTTAACATATTCTAAAATGCATATTTTGAATATGACAGGATACAGCAAGTATTTTATCCAACCCCCTCAAGAATCAAGCAAATCCAGGATCCTGAGATACATCTTTAAGGAGACAGATTCCAACTTCCATTATTTGCTTCAGGTACCTACATGGTCTAACTGTACACCAGTATGACCATGCACGTGTTCTTACAAAATCTGTTTCCTAGCTTGGGCAGAAACCTACTGTTTTGTCTTAACACTATCAAGCCAGGATCTTCAGGATACACAACAGTCACATCACACTTTTTAAGGAAGCTGTATTTGCTAGATTTATATGAGTCTTTAAAAGCCTATGAAATTGTGACATCCTTTATTGTGTGCTTACTGCCATTTTACTATGTACATGATCACCTTCCACATTACTGACCTAATTTTCTGATTGCATTTTCCAGACAGGAGGTGTAATTTATTTCTCAAGAAAAATTAGCCCTTATCAGTCAACTGTTTAATGAAATGAGATTGCAAATTGTCCTTCACTACTATACCATTTAAAACCAGTCTCTTTGAAAATCTGCTGTAAAATCAAGTTAACAACCTTAAAAAAGACATGGAAATAATTCCTCATTTCATAATGAGACCACTAAAAAACACCACTAAAAATCCAAGAAGAATTAGTAATGCTGGTGTTCTTAACAAGTGACTCAGATTTTCCGTGACTATAATTTTTTATCTTCATGTTTCTGCTGTCTGACTATTGCTAACTTCAGAACAGAGCAAACCCCTGCCCAACCTCTCAGCATTGGTTATTGACCTTTTGAAACTCATCATTTGCATTCATTTATTTTTTTCTCAGCCATGTAATACTTAAAGTGGTATGTATGCATCAAAATATGTACAACCTTTCTGACGTAAATCCCATCTAGACTAAATCTCCTTTCGTACCTTCATCTGGATATCAGCTTTTTCATTTGAAATAGCTCATTCATTGTGTATAGTTGGATCTTCAATAGAAGCTGTTCTTTGGGGGCGGCAGGGCATTAATTCCAGAGGAGAAGGAAGTCCTGAAGGATTGCTGATTTTGAAGAAATCAACACTGTAGGACTCCTTGTCAGTGTCTGTGGCCTCAGAAATCTTTTCTGTCTCAAATAATTATGGGCTGAACAAGGTGGCATTTAACTGAAGGATTTTCACTGACAGCTTTATTTGACTGAGGTGCACCAAATCTGATCCTATATTCACAACTTCCCTGTATAGTTATTTTGATTTACTACTTTTGTCTCTGAAATATAAAAGCTTTTATATCACTGCTATTTCACTAAATGGAAAGATGACACTTACTATTGTTATGTACAAAAAGGAAAAGTTTCCAGTGTTTTGCAGCAAGAACTGTGAATATGATAAAAGTATATGGTAACTATCATTGAAGGCTGCATGAGAAATTTATGAGTGGATGAAAAAGGAGGAAGAGATATTGTTCTTATTTGCATTCTACCAACTTTGTTGTTGCTACTGAAGTGCCTACCTGTTCATTTACAGCAAGGTTGTTTGAAGCAGGTATTTAGTGAAAAATTAGTGCAACACTTGAGTATGTTCCTGGATTTGTAGCAGGAGGCTTCGAGGATTTGATTACTGTACACTTCATTTGTAAACCAGCAACGTGGTTCTCCATCCAGAGGTTTTTTGTCACATTTTCTTTCCACTCTTTGGTAACCAGTAGGTGCACTGCAATTGTCAGAGGACAAGAGATGTCTTTTTATCTCTGTATCTCTTTCTCCCTCTATATGTTAAACTATTGCTCTTGAATTTAAAGTCATTGAATGTAAGCAGGGAATTCTGGTTCCTTCATTCAAGTTGAAACTTGTGGCAAAAAGAGCATTTATCTTCCTGATTCTTGGAGTATCCAGGAGTCAAGGGTTTTGCAACAAACACAAGCAGCCCAACACATTAACAGGTGCTGAAGTCAGCGAGCTAAGCCAATGCACCACCTCAGTTCTTCAGTTTTTGGCAGTTTTTGAATAGATAGAATGAGGAAGCCTCAGAAAACACTCCATTGTGGCTCCTACACCTACAGCTTTTGTTCTCAGACATAAAAAGGAGCTCAGTCAAACCCAGATCCATAACGGCTGATTGTCAGGCTGTTGAGAGGAAGACCCCCTGCCCTAATGAAAATGACATTAATCCTTCCTCTCCTGTCCCAAAGCTCTCACTCAGGTTTTGACACATGAAAAGTTTGCTGCCCCCTAAGCAGTGGCTGCCCATTCAGAACCCACAGCAGAGGCTGTGATGGGGCAGTTTTGGTCACTCCTGTATTCATTAGTAACAGGAGATGAAAGGAGCTGACCATTGGCTGGTATGAAAAACAGTTCTGCTGATGCCACTGCCAGTTTTCACCCCTCCAACACCTTCTGAAATCTCCATCCTACTTAGCCATCATCCTAGAAACCCACCCCATTCCAGAGAAGTCATTATTTAAGTTATTCCTGTGTCAGGAGCACCCAAATGTGTAGAGGGCTGAGCCCCAGACATATCCATCCTGCTTATGCTGATGCTTTACAAGCTGCTGTCCAGATCACAGCACAAAACTGGGATGTGGCACTTTGTGCTCTTACAGCTCTACAAGTGCAGGAGCACTCTTCGATGCCTCTTGTCTGAAAAGCAAGATGGAAGCTTATATTTACTTTCCTAACACTATTTCTTGCCTTTTTCCTCCATCTCTGCAGCAACTGAAATGTCACTCTCCCTCCTTTTGGCAGGCTACTACTTTACTCAGGGTGCATTCTACAAGTTTGCCTTTCCTTTACTACATTTTTACAAGAACACTGAAAGAGCTGTCTTGAGGATTTTCTGTTCCTCCCTTTGTCTTGATCTATCTGATAATGCTGTTTCAGCTTCTACCACCCAGACTGCAGTCTTGAACTATCAACTTCATTGCTTCTTTCCAAGCAAAATTTTCCCTCATTTCAGGATATTTGGGCGAAGAAATCTGGCTAGGGAAGAAGGGCAAGGAGCAAGCTGTTTGTAGTTTGAGATCTCCATCTCCCTTTATCCCTGGGCAGGGAACATAAAATTAACTCTTCTTCTGTGAAATTTAATAGGCAATAATATATTTCAAGATATTTTTGTTTTACTGTTGTCTTAAAAAGGAACTTATGTGAATTTATAGGTCCCAATCAGACCAAATTGAGTATTTTTGCTCATTGTAAGATAAAATGCCAAAATCTGACAAGCATTTTGAAGAAGAAGGCCATCATATGTTGCTTTTAGCTGTTTATGCAAGTGACTTTAAATACTGTTTGAAGAAATAGATTTAGCTAGCTTATATTTCCTCACTGTTGGATTACAGAAAGGCAACTGCTACCTGTATTATTCAAGATTTGAAGGTAAGAAAAAACTAGTATATTTGAGAATTTCAATTTTTAAGTAATTGTCTTGTGGTGCCAGGAATAGTACCCGTCAAGACTGTATGTCAATGAAAACAAATTTAAGCTCTTCATCATTGTAGCCCATGATAAATTCTGTAATATTTTACAGTTTTGTTTCATAATTTGACATTGATTTTATATTTTGGCTTATTTCTATAGAAAGAGTTCTTAATAATAAGTTCCCATTCAGGCCTGTTTGGTAGTACTGGACATTGATGGATGAAAGAACTTGAAAGTCATCTGTAACTTCAGGTTGTAACAGCTTGAGTGCATAATGGGAAACAACCCTTGAATTTCCAGCCTTATCGGTTGTATCATTAATGCCTGGTCTGGATGTGCTCTCATGTATTTCTCCAGTGGAGAAATGGTCCAAGGAGCACTGTTAGCTCTATTTGGCCAGGAGGTGAGAGGGGCCGTGTGTCCAGGGATGTGCCCAGGGATGTGCCCAGGGATGTGCTCAGGGTTGTGCCCAGGGATGTGCCCAGGGATGTGCCCAGGCCTCTGCCCAGGGATGTGCCCAGGGATGTGCCCAGGGTTGTGCCCAGGGATGTGCCCAGGGTTGTGCCCAGGGTTGTGCCCAGGTTGTGCCCAGGGATGTGCCCAGGGATGTGTCCAGGGATGTGCCCAGGGTTGTGCCCAGGGATGTGTCCAGGGATGTGCCCAGGGATGTGCCCAGGGTTGTGCCCAGCCGCATCCCTGCCAGCATTCCTGGGGCTGCCCCTTCCCGAGCTCCCTGCGCGCTGCTGAGGTGCCGAGTTGGGCAGCAGCAGGTGGGAAGTGAAGAAGGGGTGAAGCTGTGGCTGAGGACAGATGTGGCTCTTGCTTGCCCCATGAGTTGTTGCAGCCTGGCGGGCAGGAGCTCGCCCTGCCTGGCAGGGGTGGCCCTGTCGCCCGTGGCTGTGATGTGACACGGCAGCCTGGCTCTCCTCGTCCCCGAGCGCTCCTGCCGAGGGCCGCGCCTCCCGGGACAGCGCGGCGAGGTGCGAGTGCCGCGGCCCTGGCGGGGACACGGGCGGGCAGCACCGGCCCGGAGCAGGACCGAGTCCCGGGGGCGGCGGGCGGGGAGGGCGCACGGGAGGCTGGAGGGAAGGCAGGAGGGAAGGCTGGTTGGAAGGCTGCTGGAGGGANCACCGAGACCGGGGTAGGGAAGGAGCGGTGGCGCGGCGGGGCTGGCCCGGGCCGGCGGGGACAGTGGCACTTGTGCCCGGCGAGCCGGGCTCGCCCCGCCCCCGCGGTGGCAGCGCTAAAGGGAGAAGGAGGCGGCGGGGAGGGCGCAGCTCCTCCGGCACCACCGGGGCTGGGCACAGGGAGCCGTGCAGGGAAGCAGTGCAGGGAAGCAGTGCAGGGACGCTGTGCAAGGACGCTGTGCAAGGACGCTGTGCAGGGACGCTGTGCAGGGACGCTGTTCAGGGACGCTGTTCAGGGACGCTGTGCAGGCACTGCGATGCTCCGCTCCGCTCCGCTCCGCTCCGTCTGAGGAGCGCTCCGGCCGCGCTCCGCTGGGCGCTCCCGGACGGCAGAGGTGCCTCGGTCCGGCGTGCCCCGGTCCCGATGTAGCTCGGTAACCGAGAGGCTTCTGCGGCAGTTTGTAACACGGGCTGTTAACGCCTGCTTCTTTTTTTTCTCTACTTTCCCCCCCCACCCCCTGCCTGGGAAGGTTTTGCTGTTAGGAATGTCCTTGGAGTAGAGATGGGAGATAAAGTGTAAAGTAACTTGCAGAATTGGTTTCTGAATTACGGTGCGTCTAAAAACCAAGTTTGTGCTTCAGCGAGGGCATTGGGAACTTGAAGGCTTCAGTGCTGGTTAGGTTAAAGCTTTGAAACATGAATTTGTGGGAGCAGAATAGTTTAGAAGATGCTAAGACATTGTTTTGAAAATAAATGTTTAAAAATGGAGTGTGATTATGATCTCAAAATGCTCCAGTTTCAGTATATAACTTTTGACTGTGGCTGGGCTGATTAAATACTGTCATTCTTGGAGTTTGTTGCACAAACATTTGTTTAGCGTAGTTTAACCACCACAATTGTTTGTATTGTTTATCCTGCTATATGTACATAACCATGATATATTTTATATATATTATGCATGCAGACTCTAAATTTTCTGTAGGCTATAATTATGTAATGCATATATAATGCATGTATAATTGTGTAATGCATGCAGATAATTGTTTTACCCTGTGAGGGATGAGCTTAAAATGTGATGCCATATCATATCACATCACTCAGAAAACTGGAAAATTAGATTTGTACCACAGACTAATACTAGGGAATTTCTGCTTCAAATGCCATTTGAACAGTGGTATGCCTTTTACAGCGTTGTGTATATTTGTTTTTAATATTGCAGATGCCTTTTGATTGCAAGACTGCTGAAATGCTTTGAGGGCTGCGTCTCCTTTCCTAACCATGAACAGTTCAAAATCACCAGGGCTGGCTGGATTTGGAGTCTTGAAAAACTCAACGTGCCACACGGAGAAAAAGATTTCAGTTTTCTTTTCAATAATCTTCATGACGGCGGGAATTCTGTCCAACAGTCTCGCAATTGTGATTCTCATGAAGGCATACCAGAGATTCAGACAGAAATCAAAAGCCTCCTTTTTGCTTCTTGCCAGTGGTTTGGTTGTCACAGATCTCTTCGGTCACCTCATCAATGGAGCCATCGCAGTGTTTGTGTATGCATCAGATAAAGACTGGATTCGATTTAATCAGTCCAACATTCTGTGCAGTGTTTTTGGCATCTGCATGGTTTTCTTTGGTTTGTGCCCACTCTTCCTGGGCAGTGTGATGGCTGTTGAACGGTGCATTGGAGTCACTAAGCCAATATTTCACTCTACAAAAATGACTTCTAGACATGTGAAAATGATGTTGACTATGGTATGTCTGTTTGCTGTTCTTATAGCTTTGCTGCCTATTCTTAGGTTTAGAGCCTACCAAATTCAAGCATCGAGGACCTGGTGCTTCTATAAAACAGAACATGTTGAGGACTGGGAAGACAGATTTTATCTCTTACTTTTTTCTTGCCTTGGGTTCCTGGCCCTTGCTATTTCATTCCTGTGCAATGCTGTCACAGGAATTACCCTCTTAAGAGTCAAATTTAAAAGTCAACAAAGACAAGGCAGATCTCATCATTTTGAAATGATCATTCAGCTCTTGGCTATAATGTGTGTTTCTTGCATTTGCTGGAGCCCATTCCTGGTAAGAGCCTAATGTATTTGCCAATGTTTAATGCACATCACTGTATAAAAGTTATACTTTTTTGTCTCCAGGTTTTAAAGCACTTAAGTTGTGATAACAGCTCCACCCACTCAGTGATGCTAATTTTATAGCATATTGCCCATAATGTATGTACCTATGCATCCATAAAAAGCTGGTAGTTATTCTCCACTTCTGATCAATAATACCCTAAGCTAAATATATAGTGATTGTGAGGACTGTATTTCCAGTGCTTTGAAGCAGACAGTGGTAGAAGAATCATGGCTAAAATAATTCAGAACAAATATTGAGCGCTTCCAAAAATTCAGTGAAATCTAGGATTGGGAAGTCTTTTTTACTCTGTACAGTGTAAATATTTTTTTTTTATTTATGGCAGTCTGCTTGCTGTTATTTCAACAGTTTACTGCTACTTGTGAGCTTTGTTAGGGCAGATAACAGTTAAGAACCTAAAATCCTCCCCTCCATTATCAGGGTGTTAAGGGCTTTGCTTTAGGGTCACATTGGCAGTGGGTTGAAATCAACATTTGGTTTAGACCTAAGCAAGCTGGGTTTGTAAGTGGACAGATGAGCAGTAGAGCTGCTATGGGCAGGGGTGTGGGACTGTCCCTGCTGTGACTCCCAGAGGGTCAGTGCCAGTCATGGTAGCACCTGCCCTGTCAGGCAGCAGGGGCAAAGGGAGTGACACGGGAAAGAATTTGACAGCTCCAGTTGTATCATGGCATTAGAAAGCTGGTGTTAGCTTTGTCTCCTTTTAGTGTGGCAGACTTGTCTGAAGAAATTTATTTTTTTTTTGCTAGGGTCAGAATGTTTGAATCACAAGTCATATGGAATCTTTATTTCTTCCCTAGAAACAGGGTTCTGTAGTTTTCCAGTGGTATAAATGAGGAGCAATTTTGGTTTGAGCTAAAAAATACCGACATTTAAGTCTGAGATCTGTATCAGATCCAGCTATATTCCATCTGCTCACTGCCTATGGTAGAGTCTGAAGTTACCTGAGTTAGTTAAAAATTAGATACTGACACTAGCCTAGCTGCAGCAATTTGGTATATTTGGCAGGTAGCATTTAATTAATCCAGTATCACAGGCTTCAAGGAGGAAGTCTGGGTATGAATGTCTGCAATCACTGAAATGCACAAAAAACTCTTTCACTTTTGTTCAAATCACAGAGAATTTTTCTAGTCTTGCTCTGCAGCATAGTTTAAATTCATGTTGGCTTCTGTCAGTGTTGTGGCTGTAGTGTGTGAAGCATGAACAAAGTTGTCAGAGCAGCAGAGCAAGTTTTGTAGGGAACTTCTTTACAGTTACTCCAGACACCATCTGAAGTTTGGGGCAAGCCACAGAATGGTTTTCAAAAAAAGCATCTCATATGATGACCTTACTTTCCATGAAAAAGCAGCATTATTATCCTTTGGTGACATTTATTTTCATTTAAAATAATTGTTAAAAGCAGGGATTAATTTGGTTTTGAAAAATCTTTGGATGTCAGAAGAGCTATAAGTTTTTTTTAGTTCAAAAGAGATACTTCACTTATTCAGTACATCAAGGAACACTAAATTGCAACTACTATGGTTGATTTTGTTATGCCATTCAATTTTAATTATGATATATATAACATATATAAAATTACAATTTTAGAAATTGTGGCAATCTAATGAAATCACAACACTACTTTCATTAAAATATTTAACTTTATCTGAGTTGTAGTTGAAGATGAATTATTGTTCTAGCAGGAATTTTTTTTCAGACCCTTTTCAGAGCTGCTGTTTGCATCAGTTTATGATGCAGGACAGTGAATGACTTCCTGCTTAATTTTGGACTTGGTGTGTTTCAGGACTGTTGCAGAGGGGAGTTGGTACACAAGGAATTCTGGTTCATTGGGTGGCAAACCTGCTGATGCTTTCTGTGCATGCTGGGCTTGTGGTGCTTTGCCTCTGGATCTCCTTTGAAATGAGATGGGCCAAACTTAGGCCAAAATCAGCCTGGCATAGTGGAAAATAGTTCTGCAATGTGGACAATTTAGGTTAGAAAGGAAGAGTTTAAAAAAAAGAAGAAAAAGTAGGTGTAGTGTGGGATTAGATTCTTGAAACAAAGTTTCAAGGAAGTGAACAATTAGTGTTTTAGCCAGAGTTTCATTGGGAAATGCAATAGGACAGGGTCTTTTGGGAGTATTTCCTTTCTTAGCTGCTAGGATCGTAGAGTTTATATCAGTTAATTTGCTGATTTATTTACCCATTCCTTGTTTTGCTAGCAACAGAATACAAACAGAATTACAAGTGTGGTGTTAATTTAGCAAGATTTTTTGGCCTGCAGTTGAATAAAGCTTTGTCAGGAATGTACTGCTACAGTGCTACATTAAAGCGATCCAGAGTTTATCAAATTGCATGCTTTATGACTAATTGCTGATTCAGACCTACTTGTCTGATACATCTGAAAGGTCTCAGAGCTTTGAGTTTGTGAAAAGAATGGTTTACATTCTATAACATAATCAGCATATACCAAAATAAGTATTTCTTGACATAAATATGTGCAGATGTTCATAGGTGAAATTATCTGGAAAAGCATATAAACACATGCTTGTTCTGTGATAATTTGCTTTTTATTTTTTTCCTCAAGCTAAGTCTAAAAGTCAGAATTTGAAGTCTAGTCTTTGAATTGTGAATTCTACCTATGTTCTCTGTCCCACAGAGTATACAGAACAAAATGTTTCATGAGAGTCAATTGCCTCAAAGTAAACCAAAGTTACTAGAAACCAAATAAACTCCTGGAAGAGAAAGTGGAGAAAGGCAATCTGTTTTGTACCACATGTGGTTTGCAGATACAAGAGTTTGGATTCATTTGGTGTTATTCCCCATCTGATGGGGGCGTGTGTGTGTTTAATTTATTTATTTCCCTTCTGTTTTCAATCTAGTCTGGTATGTCCATTGACATACGTGAATGGCTACCATAAACAAGTCTGTCCAATACTGTAATCCATCTGCAGATTTACTTCAGTATTAGATTTTAAAATTAATTTTATTTTTTTCCAAGTGGAGTTAATATTCAGACATTGTCACTGTCTTGTGATAAAATAATTTTCAGATGTCACTAGAGTCACAAGACCCTGGATTATCCTTTGTGATGTCTGGTGTGGAACTGATCTTGACTTTTGCATCTGCTCAGTGATAATGAAGTTGTTTTGATGCCTATTTATAGATGTGTTTAAATGTCTTTCACAAAAAGACCCAAACAAGTGAAATTAATGAGTTTTTATAATAATATATATAGTCAATGATTTGCAGAGGCACATTTGTTCTGACAGTCTAAATTTTTGTGATGGATAATTCCAGGTAAATATGTTCTGAAGATAGTAACTTCAGCTTCTCTGTATAGTGTCAGCTTTCCTCATCCATGTGAGAGCCTTAGCCCTTTGCTAAGGGTATGCCAATTTTGCTGGATGAATTTGGTCCCTAGAGGCTGGATTCCCAAAGCAGAGAGTTGGGCAGAAGCATTTTGTGACAAGCACCTCTGATGAAATACATTGTTATATAAAGCTGTTTTTTGGCTGTGACTTGACATCTGGCCTGTCATGAAACAGCTTGGTTTGGAGCTGTGCTTGTGTGAGTAAATTCTGACATCGGTATGTCGTATTCTGTAGGGCTCAAGGGATAAACATATTATAAAATTTGTTTTTTTGGAGTAGCAAAGTGAACTGCCAGTAACTATGGACAGGAGAGATTTATTTCAGAGTGAATTTATTTACAGGAACAAATTATGATACAGAGAAATTTCTAATCTTTGTCATGTGTGAAACACAGCCTGGGAAAAATACTTTTGCATTCAAATTATTCTTGTTAAGATCTTTTTCCATGCAGTTAACTGATTAATTTCATTCCAGTTTTACCTCCCCTCTACTGCAGAAAATAGCCATTCCTGGATTTTTTGGGAAGAGATCTGTTTATTTCATATTAATAAATCAACTGTTATTCAGTTGCTTTTTTTACTGCTTAGATTAATTTTTATCAGTCCCTTCTCATGTAATCTCTTCTCTTTCCAATTTGTTATGCTAATTGTGTCTCCCTGAACTCTGACTTTTTCTTGTCCTCAGACTGTCTCATGCAGACTGGCTTGATGACTGCTTTCTGTGCACCCAGGGCTGTGTTCAGATTCTGATTTACTGACTCACTTAACTCAGAAGCTGCTGGTGCTGGTCTGAGTGCTCCTCTCAGAGAATGTGCTCTGGAGCTGGTTTGAGCTGATGTGCTAACAGGGAGGCTTTCATTGGAATGCCCTTACTCCATCCCACCCTGGGTGCTCCACCAGCTGTGTTGGGGGCAGAGACAGGCTCAGGGCTGGTGTGTGCTGGAGGAGGTCAGTTTGTCACAGGTTTTACACTAATTAACTTCTGGGCCACGTCCTTGTGTACAGTGTAAGGTACAAGGATGTACAAGGCAATCCTCTGCATCTTGTTTGAGTGTTTTTGCATGTGTGCCATGTATACACTTTGTCAGGTGTTCATACCTGTGCTACTCTTGAAGTCTCTCCCTCCATTCTTGTTTTCTGTCTTCTTTATTAAGGTGGCAGTTTACATTTCTGTTGGACTGCCTTATGCTTATATATGCAATGGGCATCATATATATGAACTTGTTGCTTTGTTAATGCTGTTTGTATGCCTTCATTGCTGGTTGTATTGCCCCTACAGCTGAAGAGTTACTAAAACATTTATCCCCTGTGCTCTTGCTACTGGTGATTTCTCATAATCAGAAAGTGCAGCTAAGGAGAAGCAGGGAGATATCCCAAGATGCAGGTCCATGCTCTGCCAGTGAGGACTCAGATCTCATGTGGGGCTGCTCTGCAGAAGTGTATTATTATCTTACTATTTATTAGTCTAAGCTGCAGCCACCCTGAGCTTGTTGTGCCTGCACAGGCACTGTCAACAGGGCTCAGAGTAATCTTTTATTTTGAACAAGAATAAATTAGGCTTTCAATTTCCACAGGTGTATACCTGAAGAGTGAAGACAGAGACACTCTTAGATATGTTCAGCTAACTTTGCAGCTTTGAATGCTGTTGTAAACTTGCAGAGGGGAAAACGACACTTACCTGTCCTTTTCAGGGCTCAGATTTTAAAGAAGATAATCAATGATAATTACTCTGCTTGTGCTGGCTTTTGTCATTGAGTTCTTGCTAGAACATTTGCCTGCTGACCCTGCACCAAGACAGGATGCATGTCAGCAGAAGTGGTTTGTGTTGGTGTGGGAGCACCTCGCACCCTGCCTGTGCTAGGGGAGGTGACCATGGGGGAGCTCCTTGGACACTGTCCATGCATCTCTGGGGCTGGGTGCAAGCCCACTTAGGAGCCCACTGCTGTCACAATGGTCTTAATAAATCAACCAGTTTCATGGAGACAGGAAAAAAAAAGCTTTTTGCCAGCAGCAGGCCTGCTAGATACACCTCTCTGTCTCTAGGCAGCAGCACCAATATGGTGATAGTTATTGTTGGCTGTAGGTAGTTATTTCTCTTCCAGACCTAGCTGTGTCAGAGGAGATCAGGTATGTCTGTTTGAATGAATAAAATGCTCCCTAAGTTCCTCTGAAAAAAAAAAATCTCGAGTTTGATTGTCTTTTTGAGCTACATTAGAGAAGGAGCTCTCACTCCTGGCATGGTCCTTTGATTGCTTGCTGAGTTTCTCAATACATCCATTAACTCTGCAAATTCAATTACTGCTCTTGCTTGAGTTTCTCCTAGCATCTGATAATTCAAGGTTAAATTACTGAAAGATTACTGCCTTTTCTAATATTATGGCCCAAAAGGTATTTTGAAATACATAACTCATTTTATGAGTTAAGAGGAAAGAGAACACTCATTTTGATGGAAGTTTTTGTTAGTCTCAAGACAGAAGTTTCTTTCCAGCTTACTTTCCCATGGAATAAGGTTTATTCAGCAGCTCAGACAATTTGAATGTGCTTTTGTTTGTCCTCATGAAAATACTACTGGAAAGAATTTGCATGTGTTGGCAGAGAGAGTAACAAAGTTTAATACAATACATTTAAAAGTCCAATCTACCTATTCAGGTGTGTTTCTATGATATCAGAAACCTTTGGATAAGATGTTCATACCTTTCTCAGTATTGGTTGTAGAGAACTTTTTAAAATTTTGTACTCTTAAGTGGCACAGCTGCCTAATTCCACCAGGATAGATGAGACCTGGAATGACATTAATTTTAGACTATACCTCCCTAAAATGATACTGAATTGTAAAGGTACTGTTTTGATGTCCAGAATTGGTCTTCCTATTTTCATCTTTTACAGTACATAGAGATCTTACAGGCTTTATCCTTTCTGAGAAACATGAATCATTTTAACAAAAATATTTATAAGCATGGGCCAGGCTGTAGTTATCATAGAGTGCTTAGAAACTCTGTAGTAATTGTGGCTATATTTGTAATTCAAGTGTTTACCTCCCCCTCACAGAAGTCAGGGTGCTGAGATACTCCCAGCAGGAAAGTGCTGGTGAAGAAAGGGGCAGTGGTGAAGATATGAACAAGGGAAGGAAGGAGGGCTGAGATTGACATATTGCCCTTTACCAGAGTCTTCTGGGGAAGCATAAATATAGTTTTTGTTATCTATGTTTACTTGTGCTGTTTGGAAAAATTTGCGTAAAGCCTTTTCTATTAATGCAGTGCCATCAGAATACAATAAGATCGTTTGTTTTGGAGAGAAAAAGTAAGGAAGGCAGGTTTCCAGTCATGTGAGAACATGGCATTTTCAGAATAATGTGCTTCTGGGTTTCTTTCATAATTGTTTCCTTCTTGATTTTCAAATTTAGATGTTATATACAGAATTAAACTATGAAACACAATATTCTGTTTCAAATAGATGTCAGGAACTTTCACAGAAAATGTGGGTTGGTTTTTTTTTCAATTTTGAAGTTGCTATCTCAAGAAATCAAATTCTGAAAACTTCACCAAAATAAATTTGCCATTCATAACCTTTCCTTTCTTATTTCACTTGGTTAAGATTTTGGATTCTGTGTCTGATATCAAAAAGTAAGTAATTTTGACATTCATTCCATTGTTTGATAAAACAGAATTCTTCCTATTTCCTAGATATTACACTTATTCAGGCATTTCTTACTTGAAAATGTCATACACTGCATAACTTTCTTTGGAAAATGTCATACATGGCATAACCATTTTCGGATGGTTATTTTAGGAAAGCTGTCTTTCCTGACTATCTAAACACTTTAAATGGTAAAGTTGTTGCTGAAAAATCTCAGGGAGTAATACACTCACATGGAAAAACTCCAGAAAGTCATCCTCACCACATCAGGGTGTAATACACATTCATATGTTCACTGAGAAAATATTTATTGTTATAATTATTGTGGTGTTAATTCACAATCTGAAGTGTGGCATGGTGCTTTCTAGTAGAAGTTACTTGTGCCTCTAGTGCTGTAGAATTGGTTGATGTCTGAGAGGAATTGCTGAGTTGCAGTTTGGGTTGCAGGCTCCCTTGTGAGGATGGAGGTTCCCTGTGTGCCCAGTGCCCAGCAGAGCAGAATGCTGTCCCACCACAGCTTTTAGAAAAGCACACCCATTTTTATGAGTGTGCTTTTACAAACAGCAGTGCTCAGGGAGCAGAACACTGCAGAAAGGGTTTGCACCAGGGGTGACAGTGAAGTTTAAGTACTTGTGACTCAGTCTTTGGGATTCATTTTCATACTGGGTGAGGTGAAATAGATGAACAGTGGAATGAACTGGAGCTGCTTTGTAGGTCCTGTACCATCTCCTGCTGTCCTGGACCTGTGTGCTGCCCCTCAGGAGGTTTGGGCTCCCAAAGTTACAGGAGTGGGGTAGGATGGAAAGGATGTGGTGAATCTGCTCAAGAGTAACCTCGTGACCTGTGTGAGGACTGACACCAGGACTTGAGCTCGTGGGGAGGAAGACTCTTGTGCTGAGAGGGAAGTGACCAGCTGTATTCCCATCTGCTTCGCTGCATGGAAACAGAGAAAGCGAAGCAGAAAGAAGTGGTAGCAGTTTGTTTTAGGATTTACAGTTCATTAGTGAATTGGAAATAAAATTGAATCCGCCTTTTACCAGAGGCGTACATTTGTAGAAGTAATGAGAAATAAATCACTTCTGAATGGAGACTTGATTTTTCTCTTCCATCCTCCTCCTGAAAGGTGGTTGAGCTGCACAGCAGACCCTTGCAATTTATTTGCTAATGTAAAAGAAAAAGGCAATAGCAAATTATATATTCCAACTTGGTAGATATATTGCTAATTCATTAGTCTTGATATTTCTGATCATAGTTGCTTGTTTACTCCTTCAGAATGATACATAGAATAAGTCACTTTAACAAAGATGATCTAAAAAGAATGACCATCATGTCTTCTTTTGCCTCCAGTCAGATTTTTCCAAACACTGCAAATCAGATAGTACTGAGTGATTAGGTGAATATGACTCCAGTCCATCCTCAACAAGGACAGGGTCACCAGTGGAGGTTTAAATAGAAATTAGGAAAACATGTCTTCATTGAAAGGGTGATCAGGCATTGGAATGGGCTGCCTAGGGAAGTGCTGGAATCACCATCCCTGGAAATGCTCAAAAGGAATGTGGATGTGGTCCTTGGGCATATGGAAAATGTTTCGTGGTGAGTGTGGTGGTGCTGGGTTAAAATGGTTGGACTTGGTGATTGTAGAGGTCTCTTCCAATTTTTTTAGCTGTTCTACAGTTATGGACCTCTGCAGCTCCTCTTCCCCCAGGCTGTCTGTATATTGTCACTTTTTTCTTCATTCAGACAGTTCTCTTCCTCCCCAGTATTGTGTGTTATTTGTAATTCTTTCTTTGGATATTTGTAGGGAATTAGTGGGAGAAGTTCTGCTGCTCCTAAATAAATTAGAATATTTATTTAAGCATTAAAAATATGATTTTTTTCAAATGGTAGAAAAGCAAAGTGACAATAGAGAAGTAATAGGTAATTTCTGGGGTTTGAAGATATATCCAACTGACACTAAAGGAAGAATAAATGAATTCCAAATACATATAGTCCTTGCCTTCCTAAATACTTGAAGATGGTCCTTATTATAGATACTAGACAAACTCTATTGTTTCCTGGTCCTTAAAATTGTCCTGTAAAGCTTCTCTGGCATTGCTGGGTAAAGAATATTTTAATTTGTGCAAGAGGTTTTTTGTTATAGGCCTTGTTCTTAGGCAGGAATACATTCCTCATGCTGTGGAAACAGGCTTTTTTGTAACTTTAAAAATGTAGCTCAGGAAACAGGTTGTTTATTTGACTTTGGTATGGACGCTATGTCTTTTCATTATGAAGTGAGTCATCTGCTGTTTCCAATGCTAGAATCTTTTTTATCTATATCCACAATCCTTTCCTTTCAAATGAGTTATCAATTAAGCTGTGAGAATAATTACATTGCTAACTAGTTGAACTGAAGTATTTCTTATTTTGATGGCAAGGAAAGGAAATAAAGATGGAGGACTGTCAATCCAAGATAGAAATTTTTGGATTATTTGGGAGAAACAAAGAGGTCACCTCAAATGCTTTATTCATGTCCAGCACAAATTTATCCTACAGCAAAACTGATGCAAAATAGGTAGTGTCCAAGGAGAAAGCTGACAGAAAATAAAAAACTTCACTTAATGTTTGCAAATTCATGCACACAGACCTGCCCCTGCCCTCTGGTTATGAGGCTTACTTCATAATTTCTTTCCTGTCAACTTCAGTGAGAAATTGCCTGGTCACAGACTAAGCTGTGTCTGAGAAAGGAATATGAGAAAATATTTTTATTTGCTTCATGAAAAATTTCGTGTTTTCTTGTTTTCTCTACACTTTTTGGACTTTTCACACCTCTTTCACACTTCTGTAGTTTAGCAATACCTTCAAAATGTTACGCAGTTCATTTATAAGGGGGGGAAAAATAGTGAGCCAGTGGAGCCACTCTTAATTGTTAGTGGCATTATTATTTTATCACAGAAATGTACATGAGAGAAAAGGAGACTCCCTTATTCTGCTGCTACTTCTCAAGAGCTGATCCTGCTAAATTGTACATAAGGAATTACTACATATGCTCTTAAAAGCACCCTGTGGACTCTGATGTGGGAAAGCTGGCTCGTATGTTTTGTTCACTACAATTCCTTTTTAAATTGACGTTTTTAAATAAAATCACTATGTTCAGTTAAAATTTAATTGCTAAGCTAAGTGATCATCTGGTATATAAAAGTTGAAGATACGGTTAATGTTTTTTTTTTTAGAAAGGGAAAGGAAAGCATTAGGGGAAAAGCATGTTGCAGATCTAGAACATAAAAGGCATTATGTGGCATAAGTAGAACAGTGTGTGTACTAATATTTTGATGGCATAAGTGCTGCACTGCATATTGTTCTTGGAAGCTCTTGTTTTTAAACTGACTGGCAGAATCACATAAAAACTAAAATGAAGCATACTCAGCTTTGTTGCAACAAATGCTTGGCTTGTATACTGCAAGATCAATATAGCAATGGTACAGGCAATTTGCTGTCAGTGTTTCTTTTTTAACAGCTCTACTTTGGAGATATAAAATGGTACATGAAATGTCTTCACATTTGCATATATGCATTTTTATTTCTTTCTCACGCTATTTTGTAAATTTATTTTTTTAAGGTCTGTGTTTATAGAGTGATACAAAATGGATCTTATATGATCCCTTGCTTGTTAGACTGAAGCTGCTTTTGTAAAATGAAAAGTGAAAGTTCCAAAAACTCTAGAAATTCAAAATAAGTATATATTTTTTGTTTAAGTGGAGTGGGACATAATCAGTAAAGTTCTGCCTTGAAACCTCTGTGGTTTAGAAGAAGGGGATTTGCACCTCAGGGTTTGACATAGGCAATAGTGACAAAATACAAGTGTTCTGCAAATACTGAAAAATCTATGGACTTCTTTCCATTAATGGAAATCCTCAGAACTGCTTGTAAGGAAATCCAAAGGCAGAGGAAGAGGCTTGGGAGGGTCTGCAAGGTTCCCCCAGGCTAGGGGAGTCTGAAGGCTGAGCTGCAGAGGACAAGAATTTCCGATATTTGTCTGTTCTGCTCTCCATGTCAGTCTCTTGGTGACTGGGTTTTCTCCAGTTTCCTGAAGTCAAGGATAGAACCTGGATTTAGAGCCTGTGAGGTGAAATGCATCAAAGTCTCATTTTTGTCTTCCTTCTTAACTAGCTCTGAAGTCAGCTGCTTGTTTTGACTAGCTGTCCTTGAGTACTAACAGGAATGTGACTAAGCAGCACAGCCTTTGAGCCTATTGGTTGTTCTTTTGTAGATCCAATTGGAAGGAAAATTAAATTCGTGCTGTTTATGTTTGGAGAGTGGTGTGAAGCCTTGGAGCAATTTTTTTGTTTATTGCCCTGAGCTTTGTCCCCAAGGGAAATGGTAATTCTCTGATGCTGTCTGCTAGGTGCAGAACTGAAGAAGTCAACAATTTCAAAATGTTTAAAAAATTTTTCCATCAGACTTTCTGGATCTTGCAAAGTGAGCTTTGGTTTTAATGAAGCTTAAAATTGGACAAAAAGTATGTAGAAGTTTAATGTATTGTGTCAAGTCTTCTTGACACAAATCTGATTTCTCTCTCTATATTTTTAGGGACACTGAATTCTCAGGTCCTTTCTTAAACCAGCAAGGACTACTATGAGTCAGATTAACTTTATATCTTTCGAGCAGATACCCTTGACTAAAAAAAAAAATTAAAAAAAGCAATTAAAAAATTGCTTTTACAGTTTATGCTTTTATAGTACCTTTTCTAAAGAAGGTTTGAATTGTCATAGCTACATCATGTGATACTTTTTTTTCTGCAAACCGAGGAGACATATTACATCTGTCTTCATATAAACAGTTTATAAATCAGCAGAGTGCTACTTGGATTCTTACATTTCTAAATATGTTAGAAAATGTCATGAGTTACGTTTATTATTTACCAGCTGAGGATTAATTTTTTGAGTCATGCTGCTGAATCTGCATGAATATTAAGTTCAGTTTGGAGATCAGAGGTGATTAGACATGATGCAATAGTCTTGCCTCTTCCCCACTTGTGTACTGCTGCCTACAGAGAACAGAGTTCCTTTGTCATACCAATCTGGTGGACCTGCAGGGAAAGGAAAAAAGGGTTTGAATTGCTTCCCTGACTTTGAACCAATTATTGACCTCTAATACTCAAATAGAAATAAATGAATTGTTCCTTTTGTGCCCATGGAGGTCCCGCTCTCAAAAGTCCACTTGGCACTGCACCAAGTTCTGGTGGCAATTTCTGAGCTGATGACTTGAACCATTTCAGTGACACAAATTTCTCACAGCCAGGGAGAAAACACAGACTGTCTGCATGATTTTCTTCAATGAGATCCTTTATTAAATAGCTGGTAGTGTATTAGTCCTTTTTATAACTTATGGTTTCAAACTGACTTTGGAACAGTATTTTAAGAAGTTAAATTTAAATAAATTGACTATGAAAATGGGATAGAAATAGTAATTTATATTAACTTCATTCCATTCCACCCTTCTTCTGCTGAAGTTTAAGTCTTGTTCTAGAAATCTGCAGATGATTTTAGAAAGGCTCCAGAATATAGTCTCCTCTTTGCACAGTTGCTTGTAGTTCTCTTTCATGATTTTTCAGAAGATGTGAAGAGCCCCCAGTACAGGGTAGTCTCTTTGGAGGAGTGGGAAACTCTCACTTCATACTCAAAGTGATGGCAATGTGTCCTGCTGCTCTGCCACAAGTGTTTTAGTGTAAAAACGCTCATGCTCAGGGCTGCAATGAGATTCTCTGTCTTATTCCATTTCTATTTGGAAATCTTGGCCTCTGAACTGCAAAAAGCTGGGACATTGTTTTATATTAGTTTTAAAGATGTCAGAAAGAAAACATTTTTAAATTTCTGCGTAACACTCCCAAATAATGTTAGCAATATGGTTAGGAAAATTGTATTTTATAAAACAAAATTTGTAGATAATTAGATTTTATCTTATGATTTCAAATCCAGAGACCTATAGCTGAATTGCTTAAACATGTGTCTGTGTACATAAGCTCTACTTGTTGTGTGTGAGTTAGATGTATTATTTTTTCTATGTTTGATATTCAGAAGAGGCAACTGAAATGTTCTGGATGAAGCTTCTCCAAGTGTCAAAATCCATAAATTATGCATCAGTTTTCCTTTTTGTCCTGGTTTACTTCATGCAAATCCATAATCAAAGCAGAAGTCATTTATGTTGAGCAGCAAATGAATAGATTCACTTAGAGGTGATTACTTCTAAATGCAAATTACTTCTTGTGAAAATGTCTGCTCACAAGTGTTCTAGGTAACATGAGAAAATAAGTTTTACAAAGTCTGGATGGAGCTACTTTTCCTTCTTAGCAACATCTACTGTGTGTTTTTCTGGACATGAAATTGCATTGGATTTGGCATTTATTAGCTCCAGAGAATGTGAGAGAGGAGCAACAAATGAATTTTTAAGTACATCAAGAGTCAGATTAGTAACCTGTGTGTCTTTATTAAGTCAAATATGCTGTATGGGATAAGGACACTGGTCTGTGAGCTCTGTTGAGCTGTCATTTGCTGCCCAGTCCTGTTTGCAGAGTAAGGAGTATTCTGTCTGAATTTGCCTTGTGGTATTGGACCTCTAATAAATAAAATGTAGACTGTCCTGAAAAAAACATCCCCTGTGAAGGCAAAGGAGTTGTTCAAGTTTGGGTGGGATGCTGATGTCAGAGAGGAATGTGCCCAGTGGTTGTGGGGTGAAAAGCAGATTCAGGGAACTGGCTTGTGTTTGTGTTGGCCTGGTGCTCAGACATTCCTCCTCCTCCCCACACCAGTTCCCAGCTCTGCTCCTGCCAGTCCTACCAGCTTCCTCAGCAATGTTCCTGGGGGCTTCCTTTGCTGCTCCTGTAGAAGCCATACAGAAACATTCCATCAAATGCTTCATCAAACAACTTCAGTGTCCTTCTGTGCATTCACTTCGTGCCATTCAAGTTTATACTCAGATGTGCTGACCTGCAAGCTATAGGTAGGGTCTGGAAATACAGAGAAGCATTTAAAAATAAGTAGAATAGGTTTGCTGGAATATTGAGATTTAGTTTTATCTCTTCATTCATTATTACTTTTTAGTTTTTCTGTTAAGTTTCTTTTCAATGCATCTTTTTGAAACCACAACCCTGCACTTGGACAGCCTGACCCTACTTCTCATTGCCCAATAAATCAGTGTACTCACAGCATCAGTTGTAAAATATCCTGTTTCTTAGTTAAATAACTGCAGTGCTTTAAAGGCTTTGGAACTAAAAGCCTTACAGTGTTTCATCTTTCTACCAAAAAAGTCTTCATGTGGTTTTAACATTAATAACAGGGAGACATAATTTACCATCTTCTGGCAGATTCCTGGCTTGGCAGATCAGGCTTTCCTGACACAGAACTCAGGTTACAAACGCCCAGTGGCAGCCAGCCTGGAAAGGAGGTATCTGCAGGGCAGGAGCCCCAGCACCCTGAGTTTCCCTGGGTGTCACAGCCCAGCTCGTGTCTCTGCAGAGCAGGGGCCAGAGCCACAGCTGCTGGAGCCCTTGGGTGTCCTCAGCCCTGCTGAGCTGCTCTGCAATTCCACCATGTGGAATTACTGCCTCTGGTAGTGTTGTTGCTGGTGGAGGTCTGTCCATGTGTAGCCCTTCCAGAGGTGAATGAAGCCCTCTGTGTCTCCCCTGACAAGTGGCTTTTGTCACCATGGCTTAAATTTTCCTACAGATCTCTAAATCCTCTGGTGTCAATAAATTGTGTTCTGGAGCAGCGTGAAAAATGTGAATCTTCTTGTTGAAATCAAGGTACTGTGTTCCTTATGCAGCCTTTAATCAGCAAAATGTGAAAAAATAAATAGCTGTTATAAAAACTGTGCTGAAGTGGATTTTGTTCTTGAGAAAATCCATTTCTGGAACAGTCTTGGCACGCTTTGTTAGATCAAATTCTGGATTAAATTTTTACTTGTTGCTCAGATCAATCCCTTGTTTTGGAGGGTATTCCCTGGCTGGTTGCCATCCTCTGCTTAAAGTTCAGCAGCAGTAATTCAGCAGAGGCACATGTATTCCTTTGTAAAACATTAGAGGATTTCTAGGATGATATAAATGTTGTATGCCTGAAAGTATTTACATTGCAATTAGGGATGCACTGATGCTGTGAAGGTGTGAAGATTAGAGACAATGTCGAAATGATTTTACTCATTTACATGCTCTCTTTGTGTGTTTTTTAATGTACAATTTTAAAATACTCATTTTTTAGGTAATTTAGATGCTCTCTTGGTGTATAATGCATAATTCTAAAATATTCCCCTTTTCAGGTGACAATGGCCAGGATTGGGATTAATGGAGGTCGCTCAAAGGAGACCTGTGAAACAATACTTTTCTCTCTCCGAATGGCCACGTGGAACCAGATTTTAGACCCCTGGGTGTACATTCTGCTCCGGAAAGCTGTTCTTAAAAACCTCTACAAGATCACAAGGGGGTGTTGTGGTGTGCAAGTCATAAACTTACACATGTGGGAACTCAGCTCCATCAAGAATTCTCTGAAGGTTGCAGCAATATCAGAGTCACCAGGAAGTTCCAAACAGATCAACCTCCAGCCTCTCAGCTCTATGGGACAATGAAGTTTAACTCAGTCTATGAAGAGGTGATGGAGACAATGCTCCTACATGGGCAGTACCTTAAAATGAGTTCCAAGTCTCAGTGGTTTGGCATTTGTTTTAAATTGTGAGTGGTTTGCTATTGTTGCTTACCAGTTTGATATTGCTACTCCTAAAGATGCCCTTAAATGTTTTAATTCACTTTAGAATAAATCCCTTCCAAAACTGGTAGCGGAATGTTAAATCATCTGTTTTTTCCCCTTCCATTTACTAAAGTGAAGAGGGCTCCTTATAACACTCCCCACCAAACCTTTCACCTTAACAGGCTTCTTACAAGAGCAGAAGTGATCTCCAGGTTGATTTTTAAAAGGGGTTGATTTTTTTCTACCAGAGATACCCTCAAATCCTTTGCAGAGTCACTGTTTTCTGGACTAAAGTCAAGCATCCTTTCCATAAGGGTATTCTGTGCTTCCAGGCATTGAATTTCCCAGTTGTATATATAAAAGACATTTTGCTTATGTCCAATTTATTAACTGATCCACTGTGGTTGGTTCATTGACTTGACCTCTTAATTATTTACTGCTCCATGAATTTTTGGGAGAGCTGCAAACTCTGCATCAGTGCTAGCATTCCTTTCAAATCACTGGCAAAACCTGAGGTTCACTGTGAGAGCACAGAAGCAGATGAGCTCAGCTTCCTTATAGTTACATTTTGAGGTGTATTGGTGAGCTTTTAGACCTTTCAACAAATTTTGTTGAAACTAACAGGCATAAAGCAGTGGTTAGTCTGTGAAAACAGTAATTTTCCCCTCCACCCCAAATTAAGGATGGTTCTGGAAGTGTTCCCCTCGTGCATGAACTGAAATACTCATGTGGTACATCTGCTTCATTTGTAAAGGGTCACACATGTGAAAATGTCTGTGACCAAATGGGCACCTCTACAGGGAACTGCTTTGGGAGCAGGATTTTGTTTGTGAAAACAAACTGAATGATCAGTTTTTGCAGGGTCTGTGTCTGAAGAGCTGAGAGCATTCAATAACTTGAAGGTACCAGAAAATTTTCAGGACAGCTTCATACAGAAGGCCCTTCACCTTTGATGCTGCTAAAAGAAGCTTTAGTTTTTGTGACTGTGTGCTATTCAGAAGCCAAAAATAAGAGATACTGTTTTAAGATAGGTCTATGTTATTTTTACCTACTTAACTTCAAATAACTACATAAGCAAAGTGTTGGTATATTTGAACAAAGTAGTTAAAAACAGATTCACTAAGAAGACAGTGTGAGGGACCAAAACTATTCACAAAGTACAAATTCATGTTGTATGTGAGAATAGTTAGTAAGTCAGAAAATGAAAATCCAAAAGGTTTAAATATTTTTTTCTTTCTTTTTTTTTTTTTTATTTTTTAAAGCTATTTCCTTTTTGTTTTAAAAAGGTTGAAAATTAAGTGGGTTAAATAACCCTGTAATGAAATGGCTTTATTTACCCTAACGAATTTCTGTATGTGATTTTATTCTCAGTCATAAGGCTGATAAATGGTGGTAGAAGTTCTGCACTATTGCTTCATGTAAGTTCTGCTGAAGTCTGGAAGCATTCAGTCAGTGCTCAACTTGGCTTTTTCATTTTGTAGAATGTGATGTCAGTGTATCTGTTGACATAAATTATTTGTTCCTTATGGAAGATTGTTGTTTTAGCAGCTGCAAAATAGTGTTGGTCCGTAAATTGTTGAGATATTTGATTGGTGAATGAAGATTGAAAATGTTCCATTTTGTTGTGTGAATAAATGTAGCTTATGTTGTTCATTCTGGTTGGCTTGTAAAACAACAAAGCAAAGTTTATATGTATATGTGATTTCTTATATTTTGTGTACTGATACACATTGAATGTAAATTGTGAAGCCTCATTAAAAGTTAACAGTCTGTATCCTGAGAGTTAAGGTGTTTTTGTGTAACTAAAAAAGATCCTAAATTGTTAAAAATAATCCTTATGACAAAAAGCATCACACTGGATTCAAGGCAGCCACTACCATTCCCATGTGTGTGAAGGCAGAGAGGAGGCCAGGGAGAATTCAGGTAAGAGGTACCAGTGTTTGTACACAGCTGTCACATGAGCACCCAGGGCTTTTGGTGGTCTGGGCAGACAAGGTCATGTTCTGATGACCATGCTTAGAAAATGCAAATAAAAGTGGAACTGAGGCAGTTTGGTTCTTGGCAAGAAAATATTTTTATCCAAGTATCTGCCAAGTATTTTTATCTGTATCTGCAGCTCAGGATACAGTCACCCAAGGACCTGTTACCTGTGAGAGTGATTGGATTATCATTTCATTAATTTCATCTCACAGAAGAGCCAGCAACATGCTGTGTTGCATGATTAGCAAGTTATATGTTTTATGGGATATGAGATTATTAAAAAACCAGTGGGATGGCTTCACACTAGGATGTGAGTATTGCCCAGGCAGGGAGCAAAGGACAGTGTGCTCAGTGCTGATGATCTCTTTAGAGGCTGGCTAACGATGTGAGCAGTCATGAGCTGCCTATTTACTGCTGGCAGTAATTAGTGCCTCCAGAGCAGGCAGGGGCAATAAGTGCTCTGGTGGGAAGAAAGCGAATCTCATTTCTGACTAATAACTGAGGAAATCCTCAGGGTGGGAGAATATTTTAATCTAATTGGGATTTTAAGCAATGGCAGGCCATATAAAGAAGCACATTATCCTAAAATGATGTCTGAATTCAGCTGGGCTGAATCAAGTGCTGAGGAAAGAAACCATCAGTAACCAGTTGCTCATGACAGGGATTATGCAAATACCTGTAGTTTGTTACCTAGATACAAAGATGGAGACCAAGGTTTAAGGTCTTTTAGATGTGATTCTTGAAGACAAAGAGTCTGCCTTGTTTGTTTATTTTCAGATTTCTGTATTTTAAGTGTTTTTATTAGTTTAGTCTGGTATGTTAGCAACAGTTTCAGGAATAGCAATATGTACCAGTTCTGTAGCCACGGTGGTCCTTTAGGACAAGATGTTGGGACCTTTCAGATGTGCCTTACCTGCAATGCCCTGCTCCAGGATGTTACAGGTAACTCTGCACTTCACTGAATAATAGCACAGATTGGAATGAGATTTCATTTTCTTGGGAAAAGTGCTCAAATGCCAAGGGAATTACAATGCCTATGGTGACTTTTATTGCTTCCTTAAAAAAACCCAGATGCTTAACTTCTGTAATCTGCCACCATTAAAAACGGCAAAACTGGTCTTTCAGCAAACGACTTTGTATTAAGGGTTGCTGCATTATATTGAGGAAAGTATTTACTCTTTGAACAGACAATGTTTACCTGCTGAATGTCAGTTAATTTTGATACTTACCAGGAAATTTTAAAATACTGTTTCAAAAGTGAAATAAAAGAGAGGCTGTTTAAAATGCGTTTTGTGTTCTTGAGACAACCCCAAGTTTACTGCTATGGTGAGGAGTAGCTGCAAGCAAAAAAATCAATCATGAGTTCCACTACCCCTTGGCCATCAGCTTGTATTGAGTGTATCTCAGGTGGAAAATATTGTCCATTAAAGCTGTGCTGATTGGTTCAGTAACAACATCCTTTGTATTCTCATAAAAATGACTTTTTGTAGGTGTATTTCTCCTTAGCAGTGGCTGCAGCAATGTGGGGAGTGGTGGTGACAGGTATTGTGTGTCTAACAGGTTGTTGTGTTGGACCCTGGAGCTGGGCAAACAATGGGTAAAATATCATATTTGATTCTCTGCATGGAACAGCCACTATCACAGCCTACTTTCTGGTGACCATTAATACATCCAGCTGGATAATTTGGAGGGAGACCTTCTTATGTCCTAAACAGAACAATTCAGATTATCAAGTAAACTGCTCTCTCTACACCAAAATGATTGCTGTTGATTTTACTCAGTTGTTTTGGGAGCCCATGCCCTTGGTGGGAGGAGGTCAGGCAAATGAGCAGGACCGACATTTGCTTATCATTAGAGATCCTTGAATGTAACTCACAGATTCTTTAACTCATACTTTTTTCAGGCTTTTGCAAGAGTTCCTGGTTATTTAATTTTGATGAAGGCTGAAAGGCAATGACAGTTGCAGGTCCTTATCATCTGTTATTGGTTTGTCCTTGGTAAGTAGTAATCCATACTTTTTCTGGTTTTCAGTTCACTTTAATAGTGTCTGGGAATTCAAAACAAATTTGTAGTCTGACCCTTTTGTAGCTGGTGCTCTGCTTTTGTGCAGATGGATGCAATAAATGTGTGGTCCACAACCTACTTCTGGCTCAAGTATCTACTGTCTCGGAGTACAAAGTTTGTTGGGTTTTTCTTTTTTTTTTGTGATTTATGTTTAGAAGAGGTAGGCAGTGCAATCGAGGAATAGATCTGCTGGCAGAAACAGGGATTTGTACAGAGCCTGAAAATTGTGCAAGCCCTAAACCATTGGGTCTTAGTACAATTTATTAATAAGAAACAGAAAACAAACATAACATTTGCAGCAAATTACAGGAAGAATTAATAACACAAAAATGCCGAAGGTCGAGTCAATCACAACTGCTTGCTGTAATAGATCTGACCCTCCTCGTGTGGGGTAAGAGGCTTCCTGCAAATACTTGAGGAACTCCAAGTGATGATGCTTTAAAAACAGACCCATTTACTTCACTTGCCCCTTTCTACTGCCTCTTGTAAACAAAATGACGTCTGAAGCAACTGGACAATACTTGAATATTAAAAATATAATTTCAAATGCAATTCAAAAATTGTTTATAATTAGGATAAGTTAAAGAGTGATGTAGATATACGAAAGGCTTGGTTTCTTAGCAACACATTCATGGAGTCTTAAAAAAAAGTCGTGTAGCTGCAGGAGTATAAACATGGTATCTATCTAGCTGTTTAATTTCAGCATCATGGTTGCAAAATAAATACTTTCTGCAGAAGTTTACAAAAATATATCCATTTCAGTTTTTTTTAAATAAAAACACCAAGCTTACTTTCAGTAGGAGGTTGATAAGTTAAAATACTTGAGGCAAAAAAAATTGTTACAGTAAAACATCTCTAGGAAGCAGCTACCCTTCCCAGCAAAATTTGTGTATCTACTTGCTTCAGAAGGCAGCAGGAGGAAAATACTTTGCATTCTGATGTAAATTATACATAAGATATTTGTAATCTGAAAAAATTTCTTCATTGGATTGCATCTTTCAGTCTCCTGCTTTTACTTCAGACATGCTGAAGGCAGAGCTGTGTGAAGTGAGGGCTCCTGCAGGGGAATGTAGAACAGTCCATGCCAAAGCAGCCCAGAGTGGAACTTTTGCAATGACACTTGGACAAGTGAGAAAGTCTAAGTTTAATTTCAGGATTCAAATTTATTTTTATAATTCCTGACAAGCAGTGACTTCCAATAATTTCTAGGATACCTCAGTTTTTATGCATGAAGTTCCCCATGTGCCTGAAACATCACGGGCTATCTGCTGCTCCTGGTCTGTGTAACACAGGCACAAGAGGAAGATGAGGAAGACAGAATTTTAATCCATGATTGCCCAAAGCAATTCAACCCCTCCTTTCTAAAATGGTAATTTGACATTCTTCATCTCCGTTGAAGACATTCTGTATTGTCTTTAAACTGAAAGAGGGTAGATTTAGATTAGATATTGGGAAGAAATTCTTTCCTGTGAGGGTGGGGAGGGACTGGCACAGGTTGCCCAGAGAAAATGTGGATGCCTCATCCCTGGGAGTGCTCAAAATCAGATTGGATAGGGCTCTGAGCAACCTGGTGTAGTGGAAGGTTATTTCCTGATTCTTGCACAAATCCTCAGCCCTGTGCCTCAAACCAGACTTGACATCAGGGCAGATACTTCTAATCTGTGTTTGTGGTTGATGTAACAGGATTTATTGTTGCTGTGCTTACTTTTTGACACACTTGTGCCTTCTGACAAAATCTTTGGTGCACTCTCTATTTCTGATAAGTCTTTTGTGGCTACTCTTGCAGCTGTGTTGCCCACAACCTTGGGACTTTAGCAGTGATCCCCTTCAGTTTGAACTTTGAGCAGTCCAAACCAAATAACCTCTTTGACTGCACAACCTGAAACATTTAACAGAGCACATTAAAGTTACTACTTTATTGTTTTACATCTCCTAGAAGAGAATGGTCACTTTTAGGATGTGAGGGCAGCATCAAATTTTGCATGAAGTAAAATAAAATATCTCCTTCAGACCAATCTCCTCCAAATGCACCAATATATTACAGGATTCTTTGCAAATACTTTTAACCTGGAGATACCTTTTATGCTGTACTGCAGTCCATAGAATCAGAAACTTGCAGACTAATAGCATATGGAAGAACAACGGTAAAAGTTTTTTTGGGAAAAGCTGAAATGAAAAACCCAGCATTTCCTTCTGAGTAATTTAGAAGATAGTCTAAGGTGTCTGAATCTTTCATGTAGCACCTTACTGGTCCTCTGCCTCCCTCATTTACAACCATCGTGCAAGGACTTGTGTTGTGCTGACAGTGAGGATTCTGGAGAAACATAGCAAAATCTCCAAGAAAGAAATACCATCACTTTTAAAGTAAAATTATTTTGTTAAAAAAGAATTATAAACTGCATAAAGTCGATCACAGCTCATTGGTCTCTATTTCTGTCTGTTTGAGGAGTGCCAAGTCAAAACAGCTCTGGGGTGTGCTTGGTGTGCCAGAGCCACAGGTCCCTGGCACCTGCCCTTTGGGGAACACATCCAGTGGGTGTGAGGAGGAACTAAGGGAGGGAAGGAAGGAAAGTGGTCTGGATGATTTAACCTGCAAAGCTGGATAAACAATTCTCATGTGTCTAAGAATTGCTTGTATTTTTGTACAGAAATATCAGTCTTTGCACATTAATCTTCTCTTCCAAGGAATCATTAATCCACTTGAGGGAGAGACTAATGCTTGCTGTGGTGTTTTACTGGTTCAGTACCATGGAAGCAATAAAATGATTTTTAAGTATTTGCAAAGTTTAGTATTACATTTATGTGGTATGCTTACTGCAAGCCTATTCCTCTTGTAACCACTGTCAGAGTTCACACTGACTTTGATGGAATGGTTTTCAGTCCTGCTACAGCTCTGTCAAATCAGATTTGACAGAGCTGTAGCAAAACATTCAATGCTTGAAGAAATGCTGATATATTTTGCAATTACTTCCTTCTACCAGATAACTTACACCTTGACACAAGATAATTCTACAAAATATCACTCACTGCTTCATTTCACTCCCGAATAAATTTTCACATTTCACCGTGTTTGGTTGGTGGATTTCTGCTTCCATAAGTGTCATCTTGGAAAATAGTTTATTTCCCAAGAAATAGATTATCTGCTTTCAGTGATCTGAAGGGAATGCAATATATGATTTCCAAATACATGGAGAACAACCAGGTTTCTCCCCAGAGCCTTTGTGAGCTATTTCAAAAAGTTCTGATTTAAAAGAAAGTAAAAAAAAATGCCAAGTGAAAGTTAGCATCATTCATATTTAAAAAGTTACTTTTGTTCTTAAAACACGTCAGGTCACCAAGCACGAGCTCTGCTTTTTGCTATAATTGAGCAGGGGTGGTTCTTCCAATTTGTGTGCCTCTTCTTTATTGAGATTATCCAACTCAGTGTAGCTAATTTAGGAGATATTTTTATCAAGGGAAAATGCATTATTATTGCAGGGATATCCCAATAATGAACCATCATCTACTGTGTCAAAAAGTTGTACTCATTTTTGGTCAGCAGTCTGTGCTGTGTATTGTTGTGCTAGTGCTGAAATGCCAGCAGTTCACGGTGAATGGTCTGAGTTTAGGGTGGTAATCTGCAGAAAAATAACATCCTGAGTCAAAGCCTTGTTAAGGTTATATGTGAGTGCTGGTGACTCCTGCTGTTGAGTAATTAGTGTTGTAAGGTCATGCATACCATGTTTTGCTTAGTTCATTTTTCTTTGTCAGATATAAAAATTAGAAATGCCATTTTAATTTTAGAGCTGTGAATAACAGGAGACTCAACCCAGGACGTCTGTGTCTGTGCACCACATGTTTTCCAAAGAAATGCGGAATTACAATAAATTTATTGTGTAAAGGTTTAGCAATGAAATAGATTAGGAGTTACCAGTGATACTCGAAGTTATTATTGGCATGCCTTTTTTGTTTTTGTACATAGAAAATGCTTAGGAAATGGAAATCAAATGAAGAATTATGTCATGCTGTTGAAAATACATGTCTAAGTCAGATCTCAGTGCTAGTGTGAGACTTGGATCCTGGATATGTTAATTGTAAATGAGATCACAGAACATCTGGAAAAATCCTGGATGACAAAACCAAGCCAATAAGACTTCATAAAAGGTAAAAAAACCCTCTCAAGTGTGGTGTTGCCTGGTATACTTGTTTTCAGAAAAATTATCCAAAGAACAGATGGAGAAAGTTACATCTGTGGCCGCCTTGGATTTCAAAGCAGCTTTTGACAGAGTCCAGTGCCCTGACCTGAATGGATGAGCTTAGTCTGCATCTTCACATCTTAACCCATATCTCCAAACAAGGAGAGAGCTTGGCTGGGGACAAGGAAAATTGTCTAAAGCAGGTTAAATGGTATTGTCACACACACAGGAGCTGAGCCCCAGCCAGAGGAGTGCCTGTGTGTGACTGTGCCCCTGCCAGGAGCCAAGGCCATGTGTCACACTGCAGACAGAGCCCAGACCAGTGCCCCTTGTCAGCACTCCCCACGGGATTCCCAGGGCGGCTGCAGCAGGGCAGGAGGTGCTTTGGGACAGGGACAGTGCTGGGCTGCTGTGCCCTGTGAGCATCCTCGGGGCTGGGGGGGAGCACAGAGCCCTGCCAGCCTCCAGCAGCTGCACATCCACTCGGGGTCAATTCTCCTGCTTGTACCCACCAGCAGGAGAAACCCTAAAGCTGGGATGGGGAGATGATGGTGAAAAAGGAGGGGAGAAATACCTCAGTTCTGTAGTAGATTTTTTAAAAATGGTAAAACATTTAATTTGCAATACAGTTCTGTAAGAACCTGCTACCCAGAGGGCAGCACTGGTAATGTACTCATTCCTCAGGGAGACTGAGGCCACTTGAGAGTAATAACTAATTATAAATGTTCCTACTTACCTCAAGTCTTACTGACTGTGTGCAGTCAGAACGAAGAAATTTCTCAAACAAGCCTGTGTGGAAGATAGGGACATCTCTTGAGAGCAGATCAGGAATTCCTTATTTACTTGAGGCACTTGGTTTTCCTGCCTCAGATGACTTAATAAAATTATCCTGCAATGTGGTCAGTAATTTCTTGTCAAGGAGTTCACCTAGAGTGTAACAATGTCAGAGAGGTGAGTACACACAAATAAAAAGTCTACATAAATTCAAGGGACATTAGCATTTTCTGTGAAAAGTACTACTGCTGTTTTTGTGAATTTGAAGAGAAATTAAAGAAAGTCTGGGTGATTTTGTGATGGTATTTCTTCTGTTATGTTCTACCTGATAGGGGAGAAATATTCCTTTTCATTTCATTTGTTATGAAAGTGGGACTCATTTCTGAGGAGACCTCAGGTTCTATAAAACCACATATAGTAACAATGCCCCTTCCAATTAAGATTTATTAAATGCAAATGTTGCCCAATTGGGGCTGAATCAATTATTTTTACTCTCATGAAAAAACAGTGTATTGGTAATCATTGCCTTCTACAGAAGAAACTACCACAAAAGCAATCCATTAGAAAGAGGAAAAGCTAGCCCTAGCACTTCATTCAGCACTCCTATTGCCAAACTGTCTTATATTTTCCATTTTTCATCTTTCCTCTCTTTTTCTGCCTCTTCTCCACTTTAATTGCTTTGTATTTTTGTTGTCACTGGTGGGGATTTATGGCAGGAGTAATGAGAGCTGACCCTATTACCCTTCTGGTACGCTTTTGTGTCCTAGCTCCTTCTCTTCTGCTTATCTTTGGGATGATGAAATGCTCATCTTCACTGTTTTGTTCATAAGCAGCAGCAAGATCAATGTACACTGTCTTTCAGAATGAGAAGTGATGTAAAAACAGGGAGTTCCAGCAGAACAAACAAACGGAGAAGCACTATCAATGCCAGGGCAGGGGTGAGTGTGCCACGGTGCACAGTGCTCCTTGTGCTGCACATCCACAGCTGCTGTCCTCAGCCTGTCTGCTCTGCACATCTCGGACTGCAAGGACAGCTGTTGTGGCTGTCACCTTTTTGGGAACGTTTCTGTTTGGGGGCACATGCTGGACAGAGCTAAGTCTCACCTTGGGGAGCATGAGAAGTGCCTCACTAGGAGGGTCTGCTTGGCCCAGGGAATCCCAACAGCTTTGCTGCATTTCCCCTGCATTTTCCACAGGGAACAGCAGTGAGAACATGAAGGGGAATGAGGACTGAGACACTGTTTAAATGACTTGTATGAGCTGTGCTTGCTAATTCTTTTTTTTTTCTTCCCCCCCAGTATTAACAAACATTTATTACTGCTTGCAGACAAAATGAGAAATCATAGTGGCCATGCTCTAAAAATGGATTCTCCAATGTCTTTTCAAATTGCCATAAACTCTGCTATCAGTTTAGAGTGGCTTGTTCTGCTTTGGGGATGAGTTCTGTTTACTGTGGTGGATTCCACACTAACCCAGGATGATTCACATCACAGTCTTTCATGAGTGCCTCGTGTCTGCTCGCCTCACTTTAATGCCTCAAGTAAACACCACAGTCCACAACTGCACAGCCTGCCTCAGATAAAAATAAATGTGTGAGTAGGGTTAAAACAATGATGCTCAGTTGTGTCTCTAGTGCTCAAGACAGTTTTTTCAACTGATGACAGTTTTGTCATCCAGAGGCCAAAAGGGTCTGGGTGAGTTCTTCAATTATGGTTATGAAGGAAGTTTCTCCCTATCTGGAGAAGAGGAGTGAGCAGACACCCCATTCCCCCCAGATGTATTAATTTATGCTAAACTTGTTCAATACTTGCTAATAGCTCTGTTTGTATGAGGCAATGTGCCACTATTTTACTCTTCACCAAAAGAATTTGGGGGTTGCAGGAAAAAATGCAGTCACAGACTTCCACAGGTTTCTGGCCATTTGTGCACCATTAAAAACGTACTTTTCTGCCCCTTTTTAAACTTTGCTCTGTTTTTTGACTGGATAGAGTACAATTTATTTATATTTAAAATAATTTTTAATTAAAAATTCCCTACAGTGACAGAGAACTGACAAATATTTATCAAAATCTTTGCAATTATTCTAAAATTAAGAATCTCAGAACAAAATTCCATATGCATTAAAAGATTAATCTGACAGGTATCCTCTTGACACAACATGACAAATCATAAAAATAGGTCCTTGATTCTTTAAAAGTATCCCAAGGCTCTAAATGAGCCCGTTAGAAGACTTTATTGTCTTTCATCCAACAACAAAACACAGATGTTTTTTCAGTGCCTAGACTGGATGTTGTTATGCCAACATCCAAATCTTCAGCCAGCTTCATTCCTCCAGATTACATATTTTCCTAATTGATTCAAAACTCTTTGCATGATAATTGTAACTAACTTGCATCTTTCTGGTTAGAAGTTGTTATGGGACTCTAAGCAGAAGGAAAAAGCTGGGATTGTGGAGTGGGCAGAAAAAGCAAGACAGAATGAATGTTTGCTTTAGGCAGCTTTAAGAGATTTTGAAAAATAATGAAAACTAACATTTTTATAAAAAAAAACCAACTTTGTTTATTTCAAAATATTAGTAATGGGCACAAATTGCTATTCAGTCCCAACTGAGTAGTATATAATGAAAAAGTTCACTAGAAGTTGAAAAATGTCATGTATTACTGTTTTTAATGGCCATATAACCTGTTTGTTGTATCACTGTAGCACTCAGGGTAAAATGCCAAGTGTAAGATGTTCTCTAATTATCCACATTGTTTTTTACTTGTGGGATCTTGGCATTCTCAGTAAATGTAGAATGAGACACAGTGTACTGAAGGCACTAGTGAGAATTCCTTTTACTAATACCTGGTTCTCTTTAAAAAAAAAAAAAATTCTATTTTAATAGAAAAATGTGTCTTGAAATAACCTGAAAGGTGTGATACAGATTTATGTGAAGTGCAACTTCCCATTACACTTCAGAATTCAAAAATGGTTGAAACACAATTTAATTTACTTTTTCACTTATTATTTGATGTGGAAATTCAAGTACTGTCCTCTGTGTTGATGCCACTTTTTTCCCCCTTTCCTTTTCTTGTACTTTTTTATTTTTAATGTGCCAAGAAATGTGGCTTTTGATTCTCATGAACGTTTAGGAATATATTTGGGGACTGAAGCCACGGAGATCTTTTTTAATGATGATCACCTTATATTGATGATATTATTCTCAGTGAGAAGATAAAGGGATTTCCTTTCAGTTATATGTCAGTAAATCTACAGATGCTTAATGATACAGCAGTCAAAATAGGCAAAAAGGCTCACATGATTTTAATTTTTAAAATATTATTCAAACTCAGCCATGAAAAGCCCTATGAGCTTTTATATTTGAAAAGCAAAACTCCTCAGGAAACTGAGGGCTGTATTTTTAAGTCTCCAAAGGCCAGAGAACTCCTTTCACATCCATCTTCAATCAAAGTTAGCTGATCTCTTTGTTACCATCACAAGCTGTGCACTGTGTGCTATGCAGTGTGTGTGCTGAATAGAGTACATAAATCTCTCATGTCTTGAAAGAAAAACAGCTTGAAATAAAAAAATCCAAAACAACCCTGAAAGTAAACTAAGGGAGACCTTGTCTCCACTGCCTAAGTTGTGTTTGCTTGGGAAGGACAGCCCTATTTGTGTAAGAGCAGATTATAAAAGTTCAGAGTCCAAATTGTGAGAACAATAAGGAGCTAGAAGTGAATCCCTTATCTGGATGCCATTAGTAAATGCTGACTGATGCCAGCAGTGTGTGGACACCTCAGCCTCAGCTCCACTTTCTAAAGCATTGTACTTTTCTTATCTGCCTTGGAGTAATTTCTTGCCTTCAACAAATTACTTATCTGAGCTGGTACAATAAAGATAGGTATGTAAATAGGTATTAATATGCTTTTAAATGACTATTAAAATGAGAGAGGCATGATTAAATATGCAGAAAGGTTCAGTCTTGGATTTGATTCTGTTCTCCCAGTGATAGAAATAAAAAGCATTTAATGGAAAAAGAAAACCACACCATGCAATTTAAGGATATGCCAACACTTCAAGCTCTAGCATGCAGTGGAGTAATACCTTACCTAAGTTCAAATAATGTAGCAGGAATATCAGGAACAGTGCTCATGCAGTATGAAGCCTTGCAAGGCAGGCAGGCACTTGGTAATGGAATCCAAGAGATGGCCTTGAATTCATTCAGGAAATTGGCTCATAATAAATGTACATAGTTCAAATGAACATGAAAGAAATTAATATCCTGTAAAACTGACTAATTTGGTTCTAGGTTCTGAACAAAAGCTGAATTAAAATAATGGATTTTTATAAGTAATCTAAGTAATATCCTACAAATAGTACACAATTGTATTACTTAGAAGTAGATTTAATAATTACAAGAGAGATAAGATTTTCTTGCAAGTCCTTTTCATGTAATTTAATACAGACCTCTTGTTAGGTTGGATTATATGGGGCAGGAATTTTGATCCTGTTTCTAGCTCCAGTGGCAGAAGAAACCTGCCTGTCTTTGGTTATTTCTTTGCTACAAATATGAAATAGCAGTATAATATTGACTTGAACAGAAGGAGGAGAAATTTGGTTTATAAACAGTGGCAGCCAGGCTTGCTGAGCTCACAGATGTGTCTGTATGGAGAGCAAGCAGGAAACAGAACACTAGGACAGGTTAGCACAGCAGGGTGAGGACTCCTAGCAGCTGAGGCAGATCTCAGGATGGGCAGGTGGCTCTCAGTCATTCCAGATGTTGTCAGGAGCAGCTGCATGGATCAGGCTCAGGCAATGGGATCTCGGTCCTGAGCAGCAGTGTGATGTCCCTAATCCCCTGTGCCACCCCTGTCCTCTCCCTGGATGGCAGAGGGGTGGCTGAGCTGGGCAATGGCTGGGCCCCTTGGTCTGCTGCTGAATCCCCTGTCCCTGATCCTCACAAAGAATATTCACTGCCCAGATCTGTGCAAGGAGGAGCCCATCTGTGATACTCCCTGACAACTCCAAACACAACCAGCTGCACTTGCTGAAGTTTGAAACATTAACCTTTTGCTTGAAATGGTCATGTTGGATGGCTTCCTGAAGGGAGTCTTTTTGGGAAAAAATCAGCTAAAGTGGTTCAGCTGTCTGTGAAGACAGGGCTGGGGTATGATATGTTATTTGGCTCATAGCCGGTGGGAAAAAAAGCTAAGGATTGTTTTGTGGTGCACATGCACATGAACCATAAAAATTGGCTGCAAAGGCCGTCTAAATTATTAGGAATTTTCTAACTTCTGAGCACTTAATTTTAAAACCTTCATGTCTTTAACAAATTTTTTATTAGTTGTTAAAGTGATAAAAAAGCTTGCCTTCATAAAAAGACTTGATCAATATAAAACCCCATCCGAAATTAATAGAGGTGTTCACTAGGCAGAAAACAGACTTTCTTTGGGCTGTATCTATTCTGAGTTTCTCTGGAATTGCCACGTTTGTGTCTTTCATGAAGGGAGCAATATCTGAAGATCCTGTGATGGGGGCAGGTTGTAATAGAAAGCACAAAGTGCTGTGTGGGAAATGAGGAGGTTTGAGCACAGCTTAGAGCAGCACTCAGGTCCTGGTCCTTGGAATGCTGCTTGCTGGAAGCCTGAACTTCAGGCATGCTGTAAAAATGGAGGCTGTGGTGTAAGAACACCTTTTCTTTCAACACTGAATAATAACAGCTTTAAAAGGAGAGCCTCAATCACTGAGTTACTCCACTGGTGTAGTTATGATGAAGAGGTAAATTGGTTTCTATATTTTAGTAGACAAAATTTTTAAGTCAAAAGTGTGGTTTGTTTTTTTGGAAATAAATCTTACTTTTGAGGACAAAAAAAATTTAGCATTTTTTGTTGGAGAGGAAATATTTTTTAGTTCTTAAAAATACACTTTCCTGCTCCGTTTCCTAGTTCTGCAGAATAAAGTTTAATCAGATTATATATTGAAAAAAAATTAGAAATATATGGAAAACTTTGATTTTAGAAAAATCAAACCTAACCTCGCCTCCCCAAGATTTTATCTGCTTTCACATAAGATACTGCTAGTCCCATAACTGCCAGCAGTAAACTAATCATATCCAATTATTTGTAAATGTTCATATCTTTATCACAAGAATATATACTTTCTTGGGAACATACATCAAATGATAATGAACATGAAATGTTAAAAATTAATAGCAATGTTGAAGTAGTAAAAGACAAATTATTTAAGCAATTTTTTTCTCTTGAATGGAGTGTGTCTGTACATAAACAGATGTGCACACACAGAGAAACATAGATATGTATAAGATAGCATAAAAGTTTTAATTTAAAAGAATTGAAGAAAGCTCCAAGCCTTCCCTTTATAATTATTAAAATGGCTTTTATGTCAAGAGAAGGAACACATTCTATGTGGAACAATTAATTATGTGAAAACAATCTGTGTAAATAAAATATATCAATATAAAAGTCATCTGGTACTTTTATTGCTGCAGAGGGAAGAACAAAACATTTCTGTCCCCTGTAAAAAGGACTCTTATTTGCATCATTTTATCCTGACATATTATTGTCTTTGTCTGAAATACTTTTATTACTCTATTATTTTATTTTGACTATTTCACTGATTTCACTTACCTGATTTCAATTTACCTGATAAATAATTTCATTGTATGCAATTTTGACCATCTTTTTACTCAGTTATAATTAGGAAATCACACGGGAAATGTGAAGCTTTGCCTGTAGCCGTGCAAGGCATTACATTGTTCTAAGTCAGTTTTAAATACAGGGAATGATGATGATGTATTTATTCTTTCCTGCAGTCTGATCTCTATTAATTTCCCTACTGTTATGTCTAAATGGAGCTGTTTTCCATTTTACTGGTTGCTATCAGAGAAAAAAAACCAAAAAACCACTGAACATTAAAATGCTGCAGCTGAAAACCCAAAGCCTTTATCTTATAGGAATTTTGATGTATTTTGAATCATTGTGTGTAATTCTGTAACTTCTTCTGCTAAATTATGTTTTTCAGGTAAGGCCATACAGAAAAAACTTGGACCAGGAGCAGTAAGTTTGAATGTGTTTTGCCTCTTTTTGAGATAAGAGGGATGATGTTTTCAGCTGTTTTTCTTCTGAAAAACATTTTATGAAAAATATTGGGTTTTTTCTTCTTTCTGAATCAATATTTTTAAACATGATAAATTTCTAGCTACCTCTAACCAGATGGCATTGGTTTGCCTTTTAATGTTGTGAAAAGTGGCTTCAGACAATAGGAGCAATTAGCAAAGTGCTGGTGTGTCCAGCTCTGCATTGTGATATTCCAAAGGACCTCAAAGGGAATGCACTTGCACTCAGGAGATTGTACAGATAAAAATCCTCATCCCAAACCCAAAACAATTGAGTGTAATATTCTTTCCCATCTGCATTTACAGTCCCAGCAGGATGAAGTTCAGAGCTGAACAGATGGAGTCACTAGAAACTATCACTATATCTGATAGATTTTGAAATTATGACAGGGTGGTTAAAGCCCAGCTGTCAGCAAGAAAGACACAAGCACTTATGAATCCAGGGCCCAAAGGGTAACTGTGGTGATGCCCTGAGAGGCTACCTAGGACAGAGGCTAGACAGTGTTAAAGGAATAAAGTAGGTATTTATTAAAAAGTGGAGGCTGTGGAAACTTGTTACCCATGAAGAAAGATGGAATCATGAATTGCTGCTCTTGTGGGACCATCAGTTCATCTTGTTCGTTTTGCACCAGTGATAAAATTCCTGATGTGGAGAGGAGCAGCTGAAGCGTGTCTGGGTGATGGCAGGAGCAGCTGGAGATGTGCTCTGTGTCTCAGATATTTAAAAAGAGAAAATCAGCTTCTTTTTCCAAAGTCCTGAAAAGGTCTAGAACTGAACAAGAAAACAAGCTGTTGGTCATACTTTCCATCTGATCTGCAGGTTTAATGCGTAAAACAGGAAAACCCCTTTTTATAAAATTATTCTCAAGTGTGCCTTAAGCATATTGTATCATTTTTAGGATGACTGGAAAATTCTGAATTAAAACCAACCAACCAACTAACTACCCACATGTTTATGTAAAACATGACAGAAAAAAATATTTAGGTCTTGTTAATGATCCAGAATATTTTACTGGACCCTGTGTCAACAAATCAAGTGAAGGGAGGTTTGGAAATTTGACATGATATGTAAACAGAGCTGTACCAGGGCAGATGGTATGGAAATACTTTCTTCATCCTTTTTGAAAGAGAATGGGAAAATCCAGTGTGAAGTTACTTTAACCTAATTTTATTTTGGTTTTATTTTGCATTGCCTGGAAACGATGTATGCAATATAATGCTGTCTTTGTATAGTGTCTGTATAATAATGTTCCTGAGAAATGCAAACCAGGTAGGGCCTGGATAACCATGTAAGACCTAAAACTTTACTGAATGTGTATGTCTTCAAGTTCCACATTTTAGAGGATAACTCTAGTCACAAAGATTATTAAGCAAATCTGACTGGGAGATGTCACATATTTTTTCTCTATGTCACATTTTTACCTCTCTGATTCCTTGAATGTCTATGTTTGCTGTGGTATATGAAATATGGATTTGTTGGTAGGCATTTGGAAGTTCTCTGCAGCTGAATTTTATATCTATAACAATTTCTGAAATGAATTATGAAAGGTTCCTTTTTGTAGCATATTTAGGTATCCCCTAATTCTTGCACATGCAGCAGCACATGGAACTTTTATCATCTGGGAGACACCTGCTTGATTTTTTTCACAAATTAGATAGCTTACATTTTCAAGGGGGAATTTAAAGACCAAAGAGTATATTTGTGAGTATATTTGAAAATACTATTTGCTGTTGTATATCCACGACAGTAGTATCCGCTTTAAGTGCAGATGCCTACCATGTGGATTTTATTTTTGCATTCCTTTTCATCTGTATTTGCATTTGCTCAGTTATCTGACCAGATGTTTCAAACAGTATATTTCTGTTCTTAAGTTTTAATTAAATAAAAGTTAGTTTGCTTTGAGATAGAGCTTTGTAGTTTTTGCAGTTTATAAAACATTAATAAAGATAATTCATCTACTTCTGTCAGAGAACTGGAGTAACACATTTGAAATGACACTGTGCTGAGAGCTGCTTAAATTCATGCCACTGCTTGACAGTGTGCTATCAGATCTGGCAAGTACTTCATTATAGTGTCTTCCAGATTTGAATCTATTTTTAACTGAGGCTTTAAGGTGCCTGAGAAAACCATCTGCTAGAATGAGTTGGTGGACAACTTAATTGTTTATATTTATTGTGCAGGAACAACATGGTAGATTCCAGATAATGAGAAGAAGTAGAAATGTGCAAAGATCAGTTATGATCTGTAAACTTTTTGGCAATTTGGAGTATTTCTTTGGCTTGGCATCTGAGTCTGCTTACTGTGAAGCCAAGAATGTATGCCTTTAAATTTAAATGTTGTACTGCCTTTCAGATTGTAGTCCATTTGTCTTCTGTTGTAATATTATTCACCAGTTACTGAAAAATTCCTTGGAGTTACTGTTACTTGGTTATCCTTTCTGTTTATGCTGTGAAAACTCTGTTGATATTCCCAAATTCTTGCAAAGTGATAGAATCCTTTGAAGTTTTTGCATCTTCCCCCAAATACAGAAATTTGTTTAGTGACACTTTACCCTTCTGTTTTGTTTTACAGTCTTGAAGATTGATGTTCAAATTTCTCTCTTTATCTCCCACATTATTTTGAATTCTTTCTTGTCCTTGGTCTCAAGATTCTATTCAGCCTTCAAACTTGACTAACTTTTGCTTGCCAGAAAATAATTCCTAAGATTTCTAGTCCTTCTGAATGTCCTATGGTAGACCCAAAATGTAATACAGTCTGAAAGAGCTCAGAGTCTTTACTTTTAAAATATTACTTGCATTTTATTCTTTGTAAAAAGATATCTTGTGAGTCTGAGTGTGGTAGGTGTCGTATGTCAGTACACAGCAGTTAGCTGTCTGTCTAACCAGACTAATGCTTACAAGAAATAGTTTCAGAAATAGAAATATCCAAATATCAAACTACCTTCTGCTTGTCTTTTTTCTCGTTCATTCCCATTGCTTGCTGAAAGTTTCTGCTTCTTCTCTTCCCACATTTCGTGGTTCTTTAATGCTGTTGGGACATTTTTTAAAAGAAAAGTCTTAGCTTGCTTTTGACTACTGTGATATGTTTTCCCACAGTTTTGGTCTGATGTAGACTTGTTTCAAAGGATTTCTAAGTTGCTATGTCACTTGACACTTGCTCTTTCAGTCTTCTGCTGCTTTCTTTTGCTTTGTTTTGTGCCTGTGATTTTGTTTTTGCTCACCATGTACAGGAGATGGGGTGACATGGGTTGACATATGGGGAGACAACTTGGCCTTTATGACACAAATCTACACCAGCCTCACCATCTGTGAGTGCTCCATGCAAAAAGGAGCAAACATTCACCCCAAGTAAGCAATTCCCTGCAGAAAGAATCTGCTGCTG
>VZTT01024731.1:79387-114025 GCA_013400855.1 Buphagus erythrorhynchus
GCTTTATTTTGCATGCAGAGACTAAGATCATTTATTTTGCCCCTTAGCAGATGCCTGGGAACTAATGAAGAGCATATAAAGCCAAAGTTCTGTTTTTAAAACACCTGCCTCCACAGCTAAGCAGCAGAAACAGCACAGTGACATAAATTAGTCTGGAAATATTTCAGTGACTTATTGTGCACCAGACCAGTGGGGAAGTGGGCAGCAGGCAGATGTTATTTTCAGTGACATCTAGGCTTCTCTTCTGTTTCATGGAAACCACAATGTTGCTTCATTGACATAAAAAAAACAGCCCAAAATCCCTTTGATTTCTGATCCAGTCTATCAATGTTTTGAAGAGTAGAAGTCTTTTCCCTTGAAGATTTTCCTGCTTTCCCCTCTGATTTCTTTGGTCCTATCCTGGGCAGAAGACACACAATCTCATTGTTTTTTTCTCTCATGAAAGAGCTGCCAACCAAATTTTTCAGCATGATGGATAGTTTCCAAGAAAAGCTTCTACACATTCATTTCTTCCAGGAGGAAGAAAGAATTAATGACTCTTAAAGCTGCTTCACCTCTTTCTCCACCTGTCCCATGTGGGTTACCAGACTCAGTGTGGCCATTTCTGCCCAGCTGCTTCACAACCTCTTGGCTCCTTCATGTGTTTCTGTGCAAGGGCTCCTCTTGCTGCTTATACCTGAAGTTTTTTTTCTGTGATACCTGTTTTGAAGGTTACATAAATTCTATCACCAAAGAGTTTGCTTAGCAGTTAATTCTAGAGAAATCAGATGGAGAGCAGTATTAAAATTATTGTTTTACATATCCATATCTGCAAATTGCATAAAGCCCAGAGAACTCACAGTAAGGAAAATTTCAACTTTCTCAAGGGGGCCACCCTCAAGAGAGTGCAGGAAGAGAAAGTGGGGAGACAACTTTAGAGAAAAAGGAGTTTAGAGAGGAGAAACAGAATGGTGCATGGTATACAGAAAAAGGAGGATTTCAAGGGGAAGTGAGAAAGTGTAATCAATAAATTTTCTTTGCAACAGTGAATGATCCCAGTTCAGATCTAGGTCCAGACATATTTTGCTGTCATTGAAATGAACCAATGAAGCACAGCTTTTGTGGGGATTTGCTGATTTTTTTTGCTTTGGATCTCCTCCCCTCCAAGGTTTCCATTCAGAGTGACCTAAAAGCTCAGACTCAGGTTCTGACAAACTGAAGACATGAAGCCAGGTTACTGATTGTAAGCATATGAGGGTGCTGAGTGTGCTCTAAGTTCATGTAAACACGCAGCTTGATTCATTGTGACTTACAAATCCATGGAAGGGCTTCAAGAACTCTTTAAAAAGAAAAGAAAGAAAGAAAGAAAGAAAGAAAAACAATGCAAAAACCAAGGCTAGTTTTCAGATTTGCCATGAAATCAAGAAAAATTTCTTTTAGACCTAGATTTCCTAGGAGGCTTGCTCTTTATAGATCATCCTGTGCTTAGGACTTTAGAAGCCTTCTGCTGATGTGGGTGTGAACTAATAATGCTGAGAGAAATAGGCAACCTTTAAGTTTGAATTTAGTACAGGCAGAGTTCATCAGGCCCAGTAGCAGATGAACAGAGCCAGGAGAGCACTGCAGGGGAGGATGCTTCCCTCCTTCTTCCACCCTGGTCTAATATATACACATTTAATACTGGTGCTTTTCTTGGTATTACAAACTCTTCTACAGGTCAGAAATTTAAGAGCTGATATGCCATGAAAACATCATAACTTGGTTCCTCAAAGCTGTATGAGTAATTTTTTTTCCTTAGGGAAAGAGGGAGATATATTTCATTCCTTATAGAGAACTCTTAATTTGCATTACTGGCATCAGTCAACATCCTCAGCAGTCTGAAAGGGATGTAAAAGTACACTGATTGCATTAAATGATAACTGTGCTGTTTAGCTATAACTGGCAGGTTATCTATCTACAAAGAATTATTTCTGGTTTTATAGATCTAAAATTGATGACACTTTAATGGAATACAGTGTTTTCCTTTTGTATTCAAGTTACATGTTGGGGTGATTATCAAGAAATAATAGAATAATAGTTTCAGTGGTGTGCTAATACTTCTGCTAAGTTTTCTGGAATTGCTCAAGGATGTATTTCTCATCTTTTAAAGAACTGCTGTTTTCTTATACCTCACATAAGCTTTTCACTGTACTGAATGATTTATGATGAGCAATCAGCCATGCAGATGTTTGTAACAAATATACTGGTTAAGATAACCATTACTGGCTCAATTATCTATGTTTTAGCTGCAGGCACAGATCAGAGATAAGTTACAGACTGAAATTGGAGAGGGTGAACCTGGCAGGTTTGGCATCCCCAAAATGTCACCACTCAAGTCCATTTCTAGGAAGGTCGGAACAACCTGCAGTTTCTTTTCTTGCCATGTGAAACAGAGAAGTCCTAAAGATTGTCCCCACTGTGTAGAATTAGAAACAACAAAACATTCTCTAGTGAAATTTATAATGGTTTCTTTCTTTTTTTTCAAATGTCCTTGTTGTCAGCATTTTGGAGCACTGGATACCCACGGGAAATAGGCACACCTGAGTAATATGTGGAGCATAAATTGTTGCTACTCTTTTGTTCAAGAGACACATTTGAAGTGTGATTGGTACCCTGTCCTATTCTGGGATATCCCTCTGCTTTACCAAATCAGCATCACATCATCCTGAAGTAATCCCAGCTCACCTGGGCTGAGACAGGGCTGTCCTTCATCCTGCTGGCACTCCTTGTTGTAGCATTTTACAATTTTGAACATTTTCAGTCAGGAAACTAGTAGGTTTCTAGGCAGGAGGCTATATATTCAATTCCTTGGCATGCTTTGAATCATCTTGATCTAACCATTCAGGAAATTCTTTTATGGAAATTCCCCAATTTTAGAGCAGCAGAAACCTTAAAATGACTATCCCTGAGCCCTGTCAATACAGCTGAAGGCTGCAGAGGGTGCCATGGAAGCCAGAGACTGAAAGAAACAATTTAGTTTCCTTGTTTGACATCACTGTGCCTGATCCTGTGGCTTTTGGGGAGAAAACACAGGAAATGAAACAATGCCAGGTCAAATATGCCTGCAGAAGCAATACCAAGAATCCGTGGGAAAACAATGACAAGCAAGAGATGCAAAACCTCATGATGGGAGAACAAGGAGGAGCCCTGCTTACCCAGCATCTGAGCTGGTGGCAGCCAGGGACAGGACTCTTCCTTTCCAGATCTCTCTCCCAGCTCAGGGGTGTGCAGTGGCTGCACTGAGGGCTGTGTGGCCATGTGGAGGTTGCAGTGAGGAGCCACAGCCTGTGCTTGTGCCTGTGCTGGGGCTGGGCTTTTGGGACAGCACAGCCACAAACTTGGCCCCAGAGCCTGTGAATTAATCTGACACATTCATGAATTTTGCTTTGTCTTCTGCTAGCAGAAGGTAGCAGGGAGAAATAGATTATATTTATACATAAATAAAGTGAAACTAGAATATTGCAAGCTATGCATCATGAATAAGGCAAGGATATTGTATGCCACAGCACAGACAATATACCATGAGGGCCATCTTGTGGTCAGAGAAAGTTTATTCTCTGTGAGCATAGGGGAAAAAAACATACTCCCAGAATTTTTTTTTTATGTACCTGGAGATACTGTCAGCTCCATTGTAGAACCATGGAATGGTTTGGGTTGGAAAGGACCTTAAAGATCACCTAGCTCCAACCTCCCTGCCATGGAAAGGGACACCTTCCACTAGACCAGGTTGCTCAAAGCCCCATCCAACCTGGCCTCAAACAGGGATAGGGCATCCAGAGCTTCTCTGGGCAAATAATTCCAGTGCCTCATCACCCTCACAGTAATGAATTTCTTTCTAATCTCTAAACCTACTCTTTCAGTTCAAAGCCATCCCCTTTGTTCCATCACTACAGACCCTTGTGGAAAGTCCCTTTCCAGCTCTCCTGTGTCCCCTTTATGGACTGGAAACTGATGTTAAGGTCTCTTCAGTACCTTCTTTTCTCCAGGCTGAACAACCCCACTCTCTGTGTTCCTAGGAGAGGTGTTCCAGCCCCCTGAGCATCTCTGTGGACTCCTCTGGGCTCACTCCAGCAGGTCCCTGTCCCTGTGCTGGCCCCAGAGCCGTGCACTGCTCTGGGTGGGGTCTCACAAGGACAAGGCAGAGAAGCAGAATCTGCTCCCTCAGCACTGCCCACGCTGCCTCTGCTGCAGCCCTGGACATGGATGGTTTCTGGGCTGCAAATGCACATTGATGGATCACGTGGAGCTTCTCACCCACCAACAACCCCAAATCCTTCTCCCAGGGGCTGACCCATTGTCTGTCCCATCTGTGTTTGGGCTTGGGATTGTCCTGGTCCAGATGCAGCACCTTGCACTTGGCCTCCTTGAACTTCTTGAAGGTTGCACAGGAACACCTCTCCAGCTTGTCAAGGTCCCTCTGGATGGCATCCCTTCCCTCCAGAGTGTCAAAATTAGAAATTGGTTCTGATATGCTGTAACAAATGGAGCTGCTCTGCTGCTGGTCATTAATCAGGTCATTAATCCTTAAGTGACATACAGCAGGATTAGCTGTGATCCCATGCCAATAAACAAAATAAGATGTTGCATGAATTGGGAAGGCTGTTGTAGATTAATAACTAGAGTCAGAGTTTTCCCTTGATAAATATTTTATGCCTATTTGCTTTGGAAATTTCTTTCATCTTCTATGTTGTATAAAAGCTTTTTGAAATCCATGGATTAAATACCATCATAGTGCTAGAGTTAAGAATGCTATTATTTATTGTCAAATAATAGTTCAAAAAAAGAATCAACATTCTTTTCATGATTATCATATGATTAACCGACTCTGTGTGAGATAGAGTTCTCAGCTGCACCCTCTTTAGTTCTGTATCCCTGTGTTCTTGATCACAGACTAAAAATACTGAATTGAAGGAAGACTGTCCATTCAAATGAAATGTATTATACAACACAGACATGGAAAGGTGAATAAGATCTTCTCTGTATTAACTGATCTACTCAGAATTACTCAACTTCTTTTTTTTTGTGTGCTTCCCAGTGAATCCAGATGCCTCCCAAAGAACCCAGGAACTTTTCTTTACTGCTTTCCTAATGGGAACAGTCTGCCAATGGTGCTGGGCAGGCACAGCTTTGCTTAGTTTATGGGACCATGATCCATGGTCGATTAACCAGGCTTTTTTGGTTCTAGAAGAGGTGTGTTTACAAAAAACCAGCCCCACCATCTGGTACCATTGGCTGTAGGTCTGCTGTAGATCACTCACAGTGAACAAATATTTTTCTCATTTGTCAGTCAGCCTTTGTCCACACACAACTGACTTTCCTAATAACATTAAGTGTTCCTTATTGTACCGTTTTACTGCTACTTATGGATTATTTAATTCTTTTAACGGCTCTGCAATGGTTCATTTGCTTTCTAAAATTATTCTTTAAAGTACTTGTGCAGATGGGGATAGACAAGGTTGATTCCTCCTACAAGGAGCTGTTGATGGATTCAGAGATGCTGGCTGCTGAGCACTGCTGTAAATATTCACTATCTCAGCTCTGCAGGCTTAGCCTCTTTGTAGGGTGTTTGGGAATATCTGACAGTACAGAGTATAAAAGCAGAACAGTGGAGAGCTGCCTTCAGCTTCCAAATGAAAATGACTGATTATAAAACGTGTATTTTAATGGCATTGTCTCTCTCAGGAACATTTGAAAGTGAATCCAGCGAATTCCAAACAGATTTTATGGACCAGGCACATCCGTGGGTTGTAGAGGCACGTGTCCCTCACTGTGTTCCAGTTCCCAGAGTCACAGCTCAGGTTTTCCAGCTCTCTGCCCATCCCCTCAGCAGGGCCCCCACTGCCTGGCCTGGGGACACCAGGACCCAGCCCAGGAGAGACCTCACCTGGGAGGAGCTTCCATCAACAGCAGCTTTTCAGTAAAGGCTCTGAGTATGGTGTGATAACACAGCCTGGCTCCTGGACACCTGCTCAGAGGAACAGCCACCACCTTTCCAGCAGAGGAAATGAGAGCAGCATGGCTAAGAATGGCACAGTGTCCCCTAGGGGGGGTGATGTCCCTGCTCCCTTTCCAGCTCTTTCTGGGCAGGGTGCAGCTCTGGTGCTTTCACAGTGCCCTCTGCTGCAGGCTCCTGGCTGGAATCACAGCAGAGCCCTGGCTCTGCTCTGCATCAGCTGGGACAGGAGGTACAGACCCCAGCGCCCAAGTGTGCCCATGAGCAAAGACAAAGCAGAGGGGTTGTGAGCTGAGTGACTGTGGCATGTAAATGTATTTAGGGATTTTTATTTTTTAAAAAAGCAGAAAGATTTCTTCCATCTACATGCCAGATTACACAAGTATAGAATAGTTATTACAGATATTGTGATTTTTCTTGTGATGCTGAATGGCTGAGGGTCTCAGAGATGGAGAGGAGAGCCATGTTGGAAGTGCACTGACTGGATTTATGCATATAATTTGTGTGCAAAGCACACTTTCTTATGTTCTTGAATGGTCTGGTAAGGAATAAAAATAATAAAAAAAAGGAACCCTCAAGAAATTCAGATTAGAATTGGTTCAAATATATGAGATTTTCTTCAGATAAAAGCACAAATATTGAGATAGATTTGCATATATGCAAAGTTGATTGATTTCTTTCTTTACTCCTTCAATTGCAAAACACCTGGATCCAAGCTTGCTTGGGACTCTGTCAGCACAGACATATGTGAGGACATGAGGGGGCATTTTGACACATTTCTGCAGCTTTTGGAGGGGTAAAGGTGCTTGACTCCGAGGCAGATTTGCACAGCTTGGCTTCAGGACTTTTTTATATCAAGTTAAGTTTTCCCCAGAAGATGGAGAAACCTGATTTCCATTTTCTGAGGGAACCTATGCAGAGGAATGAGGAATCAATGACCCAGCTTAGGGCAGGGTCTGACACCCTTTGGGAATGGGAGGTGCTTCTTGTGAGTGGACTGTGCTGCTGGGTTCTGTGTGTCTTGGCCAGGAGAGAGTCAAAGCAAGAGTCTGAGTCCCCTTTCTGACCACATCAACAGGATTATTAATTCCCTTCTGCTTTTTCACTGCACTGGAAGGGTGGAGGAATGTAAGTGCTTCTCACACTTGTTCATTTCCATTTCTGAGAGCATTTGTAGTTGAGTGGTGAGCACACAAAATTACTGTGGACACACTGTTAGAGGCCCAGGAAAATTACAGCCAGGAAAATCATTCTCAGGCTGGAGTTTCTCCTGGTTCTCTCACAGATCTGTTCCCAAGCTGATGCTTGTTCAGCTTCAGTAGGGAGATTTTCTCCCAGGATGATAACTTGGTCAAAATAGAATGGAATTAATAACATAAAGATTGACACCTGGTACCAAATGTGGGACTTGTCCTGAAGTGCTGTCCCAGAGGCGTTTTCTCAATTATCCAATGAGCTACTGTCTTGTCCTAGCTCTGTGGAAGATGCTGTAAGTACAAATCATGCTCTCAGTAAAGTTCTCTTTTTCCTATCATGAGAGGGACCATGTAGCTGTGTGTCATATTTCTGCTGCTCCAAAGGGTGAAGTCCCTAACCAGCAGCTACAAATTCCAGCTCGGTGGTGGGTGAGAAAGCTGCTCACTGCAATCAAAGTGAGACAGACTCTTGACAGCAGACTTTGGTGCTTGCACAGAAGAACAGAATAAATGAGAAATGTCAGGAATTATTCTGACAACGTGCCTAAAGCTTTGGGTGAATCTTACCAGACCTCAGACCAGATGTTTAACCCTCCCATCTTCTTAAGACATTGCCACTTGTTAAGAAAATGTCCCCATGTAAAGAAAATACAGGGTTTTTCCATCTGGGACTGTGCTGAGACATTTCAGAGTGTTTGGTCTGTTGTTTGGAGGCACTGTAGTTGCATTTCCTTCCTCCTTGTAGGGAATAATTGCCCCTTTGCAAAAAAATACAGTCAAACATCTCTCTACTACTATATACTACACCCTCTAATGAAAGCCTCAGAATATTTTCATATCAATAGTAAAGAACAATGAGCACGGGCATGTTCCTTAGTATTAAAATGTTAACAAAGAGAGGAAAAATTAACACAGTCTGACTCATGAATAGGGTGTCTTCAAATTAATTGCTGAAATCTGGTTAATACTCATTGTTATTTTTGATTGTGCCACAGCTGGCTCATATTTTACATAAGGATATTTTCCAGAAAGGGTTAGTGCAATTGATTATTATTAATAGTTACTTTTACAAAAGCAGACCATAATGTTATTTATTACAAATAACATACAGGCAAGCAAATCAGTGTTAGCAGTGTATATCTGTACCTAGCATTTTATATTGATTTACTTTTACCTCTCTGGACCTCAAGAGTATTAATGTGTAAAAACATGCTCTTGATATTTTAATTAATTAGCTTATCTAAAGCAGTAATGGAGAGTGGAACCCACAGCTTTGGTGCTGTTTGGTTTATTATTATCCTGCTACCTTTTTGGCAAACAATGCACAAATTGCATCCTCTAATAACTCCCGCTGGATTAGCTAAGGAGCAGAAGGAAGGGAGAAGAGAAATGATATAGAATGAGTGCTATGTTTGCAACTTGTGTTCACTTTTTTGTCCCCTGTGACAGTATAGGTTTGATGTAATATTTAAATACAAGCAAAGCAAAGTTATTGATACAATTTCTTTCTTGTGCCATGATCTATTTAGGCTGAATTCTGTTGACAGCTGAGTAACACTGTTACCTGCCAGTATGATTACAGCAGTGTCCGCCTTCATTTTCAAATCCAATTTGCATTTAATAAAATGAAAGATGAAAGCAACCTGGCTGAAAGTGCATCATCAGCACCAGCTTGCTGAATAATGGATATGAAAGACTGGAAAGAAGTCACCAAACTAGTTACAGCATTGGAGTGAATCTAGGTCAGAGAAACTTCAGCATGACTTATTGCAAGCCCATGACATAAATCATCCAGGAGAGGCCAGAGAAGACCAGCTCCTGAGCTTATTTATTGTAGGAAAGATTGGCATTAATGAGCTGGAGGAGCAGAACGCTTCCATCTGGGATCAAAAAACACAGCATGTCCTTCGAGGGAATGGTGGCTATCCAGAAAACTCTGCAGCCAGTGTGTCCAGGAGGACCCTGGGCTCCACACCAAGGGAGGGTTTCCTGCTGGCTGCAGTGTCACCCCGAGGTGACAATACCCACAGCTCCTCGTGGGCAGCCCTGGGGAGCACACAGGGGGCTGCAGGGCTGCCCTGGCCGGGTCAGCAAGCCTGGCTGGGGCTGGAGGCTGCAGCTGCTGCTTGTGCAGCTTGGCTGGTCTGGGCTCCATTACACATTCTGGCATTCCCCTGGTGCTGTGGTGGCTGTGAGGGTGGCTGGGGGAAGCCTGTGGCAGTGTTACAGATTGTGGTGAACCAAAACCCAGCCCTTTGTGAAAACCAGCCCTTTCTCGTACTGTGATTCGTCTTTTTGGGCACAGGCAGAAAATTTTTTCAGCTTTGGTTCATGTGGGTTGAATTATTGCTGTTTGCTGCCTTGGAGCAGAGAGGGTTGAAAGTTTGTGGGCTTGGGACTAGCCTTGATTAAGGCCTTTTTTCTCCTCTGGGGTGTAAATTTAGTGCTCAGTTGGACAGAGATGTTTTCCAGTGCAGTTCTGTTTTCAGCATGATTTCCATTTTAGCTTCCATTTCTAAATCACAAAATTTTGCACTAATGATTCGGGATGCAAAAGAATGGAAGTAGTTGGATTGTGGGAGATTGGATATCATGACAATATACATATGTTATTTTCTTTCCTTTATCTGATTTACTTGTAAGGCCTATTACCTAACTGTTATTTTCCTGGCTGGATTTCCTGTTTTCCTGTTCTTGTCCCAAAGTATTTATTTCTCTTTTGTCTGCACCCAGTACTTGCAAGTGTCTCAATTTTGTTTTTTCTTGACATGTCCTGTGATGCTTTATTTCGTAAAAAAGTACACCTGGCAGGGAAGCCTTGTTCAGCCCATCAGTTCTCAAGAGTGTTTATAGAATAAAAAGAACTTCCTGATGTTTCTGAAGGCGTAAATGTGTTCAGCCACACCTAACATTCACAATTGTAAGTTATTTTAGTGGTTTTTTTTTCAGGAAATGGTAATTATACAGCAGTAATTTCTTTCAAGTTTTACTATCACATGTATTGCAAGGCACGGAGGAAACTCTTTGGTTTCAAAAATTTATATATCTTTAAAGGGCTATGACTTTGTTTGGTTATTACTGTTGGCACAGACTCTATAATGCTTGTAATTTTAATAAGATTTAAGAAGTTAAGCTGTATAGAACATGCTTCTGAAGCAAGGAAAGAGGACTTGAAAATACCTAACCAGTGAAGATGGGCAGAAAAACGACATAAATCTTACTGGGGGAGCTGATGTAACTGGAACCAGGATGTCAAAACTTTCAAGGGCCTGACAGCTATCAGCAGGACCTTAAGTGAGGGGAAGCTTTTGTTCAGTAGAGCTGATGAACAGCTCACTGATGCTAATAGGACACTTTTCACGTAGTTCAAGATTTTGGACTTTGAATCAGGTCTAACATTCTCATTGAAAGTGTGATATTGCAATCCTTCTGTTGTCACAAGAATGACACCTTCTTCAGAGGAGATTATTTTCTTTTGGAAAGGGAGGGAGCTATGAAGGAAATAATTGATAGTCTTAAATCCTGTACTTTGGAAATTCAGGTTCTCTTTATAATCCTCACAGAATGAGAAAAATTACTAGCAACTGCACAATACTTACAGCAGACCTGATAATGGAGTAATTATTTTACAGAGGAGCCCATTCTTTATTGCAAAGATGAGCATTTAATTCTATCTATACACAGCTTTGCAATAAGGGTAATAATTTCTACCAGAACATGTATGATTAAATGAGCAACTCGGTATAGAGTTGTCAATCTTGAAAGTTCTGGTAGCAAGGAAAGAACAAGGACACCTTGTCTGTGATTATTGTTATTGGGGTGGGGGTGGACAGAAAGATCTTACGAACATTGTCTCAACTCACCTTAGGTGTATCCTTTAGATCCACAAAGAGAATGGGGGATAAGGGGAATAAAGAAGGTAAAATGACTGCCTGCTTGCTGCTGAACAAACCAGTCCCTAGGAAAAATGAAGTAGAAGCCTAAGATGGGGGAAATGCATGATCTGTGCTTGAAGAGAATAATATGGAAGTAGAGAGGAAAAAATTAGTACAACAAAGTTTAAAAGAACAGCATTATCTAAAATTACAGTGCCTTGAAAGCGGTAAAGATATTTTAATATCTTTTTTTCCCCCATTCTTAATCTGTGGGATTTTTTTTAATTAGTAAGAATTGGAAAAGTGAAATTCTAATTAATTTTTTAAATATGCAGGAAATTATATTGTTCTTTCTAATGCTACATATGCGTGGATTAGTAACTTTAAAAAATGATTTTATTTTTTGCTTAAACTGATAATTGCATTAATGGTTCATAATCTATTAATAAGAATGTAACTTTCATGTAGTTTGGTTAAAACACATGTTCCAAAGCAGAAAAAAAGCATTAGAGATGTGCAGTACAATCCTCAGTGTACTGGCAAAATACATGAATCGGCACAGTGGAAGTGAAAGCAAATTTTTAGGAACAAGGATTTGAACTTCACAAAAGGTGACCACTGCAGTGCTTCAGGGCAAGCAGCATTTGTGTGCCCAGCACTGCACCCACCACCACACTACAGAAGAGAAAGGAGAGAAAGGAAGCTGATTTTCTCATCCCTTAGAGTTTACATTGTGTGGCACGGTTCTGAGGAGCTTTTGCTTGTATGTTGTGTACGCAGTGGAACTATCTGCAATGTTCCACTTTGTTGATGTCCTGTGGCATTGAGTTCCTTGAATTCCATAGACTGCATTTGCATGAATTTTTGGCTTCTTACTTTCCTGTTATTTCTCACTTTGAGCATTAGTTTGGGAAGAAAAAGGAGTGTGATCTCTGTTTTCTGAGCACTGCTGCAGCAAGTGTTGTTTTATGGAACACAGCACCTGCAGAGGACAGAGGACAAGGACAAGAATGTATTTGTTGGTGAGCACAAAACTGTAGCAAAACACCAGGAGCTGTGAGCACTTTGAATTTGCCCCTTTGTTGATCTGTTTTCTGTGTGCTGTCCTCTTTGCTGGGAGAGATGAGGTCTGAGTGGATGGGGCTTTCCATCCTCCTGAGGGTCTCTTGACTTGGTGTTAGTACTTTGCCACCTATGCTTACCCAGCTACTTGTGAGGTGTCAATGAACATGTAAAGGGACTTTCTGTTCTATAGATATCGAATAAGAAGATGTTTCTTAGTATCAGGTGTTCTTACATAAGGTTTTCTTATACAGCCTGAGAACATTTGCAATGGTGCATGATTTATTATAAAATGACTGTACAGATAATATTGATCTCTAATTAAAAGCTATGCAACAGCATTGGGCTGGACTGAGCTGAATGTAAATACATTGCCATCCAGATACCAAACTGATGAACCAGATTAATGAATCTTACTTTGCAACTGGTAACAGTGAAAGCCATCTTATTTTGGCAGCCTGCTATTCATTCTGTTATTTTCTGCCCCTTCGAGCTGCTCTGTATTGAAACTTACAGACCACAGAGAAGTCCAGGATAGAGCCCAGCCCTCGCTGACTCACTCCTGCTCATCAAAAGGTATGGATAAATGCTGCAGAGCTGTGGATTTGAGGTTTAAGGAAATCTAAGCCTCCATAATGGAAAAAGTACCCTGTAACAAAAATATTAACCCCAAATTGTTTCAGAGTCCAAAGTTGCAGACCAGATTGAGAGTGTTCACCCTTAGATGTGTACATTTTTTTGACACAAAGATGAAAGAAAGCAAGTGGCATCCAGAGGAACTTCACAACCCTCTTTTTAATGGGAACTGCAAGATATGTGTGACACGAGAGGCAAGGGAGTCTCAGCAAACCTGATGCCTTTAAAAACAAAATGGATGAGCCAAGTCTATATAGATATTATATAGATGTGGAAAGGGTTGCATTTAAATTTCACACTGGTTAAGTGCTGTTATAAATACACAAGAACGGGCTATGCGCCCTTGGCTTCCATTAGTTCAGAATCTACTTACATGTTTTAGTGTGTATATATGCATAGAATTGATGATTGGGTCCTTAACATTACTGCTAGACATTTTCAGCCATCTCAGCTTCTCTACATCCCATTCTCTGATCAGCTGAAACCTTAGTGAAAATCCCATCCTTTCTCCAGGGATAGTTTTGAGAAGTGGTGGGACATAACGAAGCTGACATCTCCCAGTTTGTACAGAGAGGATGAAGTCACTTCTTTAGAAGCAAATATCGCATGAAGAAATATGGTTTTCCAAAGAAATAGCCCTTATAAGGAACATTTCAAGAAACCCACAAAGCGGTCTATCATTGAATAGCTGAACCCAGTGCTTGTATTTATGAAATCATGCTTTATTTGTGAGAACCACAGTGATGAGTTTCAGACAGAGAGCAGGCACAAAACTCCGTGGGGAACAGCAGTGGGTGTGTAACCCCAGCCCTTTCTCTCCATCTGTAGGCTAGGGGACATGCAAGTGACAGTAACACAAGAAATTAAAACATTCCCTTGACATCAGAGACAATAATTCAGTGTTTTTTTTACAGATGAAAACACAGATGCTTGCCACAGCGACAGAAATAATTTCAGAACAACAAGTGTTAGGGAGCACTCCGTGGGCTACCATGAGCTACAGGTTTATTGCTTTTTATAACTTTTGTATCATTTTTATTCTGCCTGGATTTATGTTACTCAGGCAATCTTGGAAAAATTCTTTTCTAATATCTGGGACTGAGAGAAGATAATGTTGTATGTATTTGATACAGAGTATAAGCATCCTCCCACATGAAGATTTGTTTTTTAGCATACAGGTAGATGTACTCAAAGAGACCTTTAGATAATACGGAATAAGAGATGTGAAAACAGCCTGACCCACTAGTCAGGTCTTAGCAATCTGGGCTATGCATACCTGGCCAAAAAAGGACAATAACCTTGTTTATGAGATGTTTTCTGGCTGAACAGTGAAGATTTGTTCTGGCAGAGCTGCCAGTATGAAAAAGAGGGCAAAGGATAAAAGCAGAGTTTGATAGAAAAATAATTCAAACAAGAAAACCAACAGCTGGTTTGAGTTGGGTCAACCCATATTCTAGTTTTTGACACCCGTACACAAAGAGGAAAATGCAAGTTGGCTAGAAAAATGCACAGGTAAAATTGATGTGCTCCCTAAGGGATGCAGTTTGCTGAAATTCCAGAATTCAAGAGATTTTTGCAGACCATAAAAATGTCAGTACAGCAGTCTGCTGTATGATCAGTCTTTATAGAAACTGTTTAAAATGTGCCTATAAAAAGTTTATAAATAATGCAAAATATTAGTGAGGACATAGATATGATTTTACTCATTCAGGACTGACTAGTCTACCAGTTTTTGATGCCTTTTTTATGCTTAATAGATACAGAAAAAAATTAATTCCAAAGATTATAAAGTCCTTGAGACTATTTAAAGATTTGTCTTGTGTTTCTTTTCCTTTATCTTAAAAATAGAGATAAAACCAGTTTCTTTTACTCACTTGCCTTGTTTGTTCCAACTCTGGGCCCTGAATTTCAAGAACCATAATTTCTGTTCAGGCATCTCTCTGACCTCAGTAGCCCTGACCTCGGGCTGGTATTTCCAAGCACTGAAGTTAAAACTATAACAATATTAATGTTACCAGTAATAGGCAGCTCATGTGGGAATAGATCTGTAAATATTTTTTTTTTCACTTTCCCGTTCAAGAGAAAAGAAGTATTTCAGAATTACTGGAATGTAATTTTTTATCTCTTCTTAATAAGAACAGTGTCCATGGTTACCTTGCTGCTGCCAGTCAAGCCAAGTGTTTTTATCAAGGTCTGACTGTTAGCAGTCATACATAATAAAACTGATGGTGTTTATGGATGTTTTATTAGTCAAAATTATATTCCAGCTGAAAGGTTTGCTAAAGATGAAATGGATTTTCATTTTACATTAAACAGGAAAGAGTGCAAAGGAAAAATATCCTATTAGAGACAATGCACTGTATGCAGGTTTATAAATTTGACCCTCATTTTGGAAACAAGTCTCTAATCTTGCTGTGCAAGCAACATATGCTGCACAATAATAGCACAGCCATAACACCAGGTTTTAAAAACTGCACATTCAGTGTGACAGACTTCCTTGGAAATTATCTAAATCTTGTGGAATGTGAGTCAAAGGCAGGTTAATCTTTAAAACCTCTGTTTACCCACTTTGAATGTTGCACTGCTCTGTCTCCTGGTGAGTGTCTGACATGGACACAAACTGCATGGCAGATAGTCCTTGCAGCAGCTGCTCTTGACTGTGGTTGGGAAAGTGGCTTCCCTTGGAAACTAACTAAAGTAGATCCATGTTCTTCTAGGAGGTCATTTAGCTGTCTTTGATGCTTGAATTTTAGGTTCTTAACCATTCCTAAGAAGTCCAAGTGCCTCGAAGTCCAAGTCCCCTCCTGAAACTGGAGGCTAATTCTCTAAGGACATATAAGATGTTTTATGCTTCCAGTCCAGGCATGGTACTCTTGGTTGTCCTGATACCCCAGAGGATGAGTAGGGCTCAAGGGTGGGATTCTTGGAAGCTGGTGTGCTCAGAAGTGCTTCAGTAGGCTGGGGGGAAATGTCCTTTCCCCCAGACAGGCACTTTGGGTGGGAGGCAGAAAACTGCACACCACAAGCTCCATCCAGGCAGGAAGAATGAAGCAGTGCCTCTTGCATCCTCACTGACCTTGTGGTGCTGACCTGGAAATGCAACTGTCCAAAAAATCTCATCCCTGTTGTGGAGAGGGTAAGATGTGTTAGAAAAAGACAAGGGCAGATGAATTATAACATATTACTCCTTTTCAAATAATCTTCACGCTAAAATCCTCGAGGATATTTATTCTAAAATCCTTTAGGTTGTTCATTCCTGGATAGGGGATTTTCAATTTAGCTTTCTTTTTACTGCAACCTAATTAAATATTACTTGAAACAGGGAGTATGATGCCCCAATTAAATGGATGACTGCTGTAATCATAGAACATTTTTGAAATTAAATGGAAAGGTTTCCTGTTCCAGGTGCAGGCAGTACCATGGATACCAAGGATACGTACTGTCCTAAAGATGAATGCATAAGGATAGTGAAGCTGCAGCAGTTACATTAATGTTACTATTCCACATAACTTCTCTCTGACCCCGGGAATGCAATAACTTGTACTCCAGTGAAAGAGAAGAAAGAATATCTGCACTGTACCATGGAGGGGCAGTGCAGAGACATTCAAGCTGCTGCAGAACTGAAATAATATAATTGCACTAGCACATTGCAAATAAGGCTTGCCAAGAGTACTGGCATCATTATCTAACCTAGTGATTATGGAGCTTGGCCAACAGTGATGTATTCCTGGTCCCAGTCTCACTGTCCTTGATTGTTTCTGGCTTGTATTTGTTTTTTAATCCAGATGCCATCTGATGTTAGGTATTTGAACATCCCAGAGAGCAGAAACTGAGTTCCAAGTCTCTTCTACTCAAATCCAGGTTTGTCCTTCTTTGCAGACTCTGCATTTTCCCCCAGGAAGTAGAAGCCATACTTTCAGCCCTTCTCAGTAGGGAAAAGCTTGGAATTCAGGTCTACCACTTCCTGAGCAAATACTCTATTCGGGTATTATGCAAAAGGCCATGTCTGTGAATAAAAACTTGGCATACATTAAGATTGCTCAAAGCATACCAAATAAATCAGGCTCTTCAGGAGGGACAGCTAGTTTGTAAATCCCAAGCAGCCTTTGTTGACAGAGAAGTGCTTAGATTGTCAGCTCAGCTTGGATTTTTCAGAAATCTAGTGCAAAATCCCTTTGTGTCTTCAGTTTTCATTACCCCCTGAGCAGTGAGGTGGAGTATTCGTGTTTGGCATTCAGGATGAGGTGCTTTGCCTGTCCTGTGCACCTACAGCAGCTGCACCCAGAGTCCCTTTCCTGTAAAAGGATTTGTGGCCAAAGAGCAACAGCACAGTCAGAGCAGGAGCAGTGCTGGACTTTTTAAGGGCACAAGCCTGGCAGGGGACAGCACCCAGTGAATCAAAATTCAGGACAAGAGACTGGTGAATGTATCAAGAGGGAAAGCACAAACAGATCCCCAGTCTGCTTACATGTTCAAAAGCTGCTTCTTAAAAAAAAAGGAGAAAAAAGGTTATAGCTAGTACAAAGAGGTTAATATCAAAAGAATTGTATAAGCCCAAATTTTAATTCAGTTTTGAAAGGAAACAGTCACTTAATGCACACTGGAGCAGGTAATGTCTCACCCTTGTTAGTTTCCCAAAAGGTGATGCTTATTGCTGACAAACTGAGCACTCAGAGCCAGAGGCTGTGGTCCATGCCTAAGCAGCCAGATAACTTAATAACAGCGACAGCAAGTTCTTCTGTGCAGCTATGCTGCACTTGCCTAACTGCTCAGGGTGTCCTGGAAAATGATGTCTAATGTCAACAACATTTGTGTCTTGGTTCTTGTCTCATACATGTGAAATTAGAAAGCCTGGTATGTCTGTCCTGGGTATTCAGAAACTTCTTACTTCTCTGGCATCTTTTCCCAGACAGCATTAATTCTCCAACTGAGTTACACAATGGTTTATACATACTAAATCTATTTATGTGTTCATAGTATAAGGATTGCCAGGGCTTATTTGCATTTGTGGTTTATAAAACCTGAACATGATTTCCTGAGTGCGTGACAGTGCCCTATATTGTCTCCTGATATGCTCTGAAAACCAACCTCCTAATGACTTTTAGCCTATTCCTAAGGCTGCTTACATTATTGTAAAGTTGTTGAGTTACCTCTAACATAGCCAGCAGCTCACTACTGATGTTTCATTCCCTTGTGAGATGGTAAAGCAACTCCTTTTCTCAGCTGCATTAGTTGTCTCACTGCAGATAACTCGGCCCAGATTTACATAAGTGTTGGATGTCAGAGCTGCATGTCCCAGTGGCAGCAAAAGGCACCCAGGAGTGCTCAGTGCTTGCTGAAAAATGACACTATTCAGATTTCAAATTTACCACTGCAAATTAGAGGAGTGGAAAGTATGAGGCAATGAAGGATGGGATTTATTTGCATTCTCCTGATTCCTGTATACTGGTGTGACTACTAAATATATTTTGAGATCCCCTGAGTCTTAGTGAGAATGTAATATTTATTGTTGTCTTAACAAGGAAAGGAAGAAAATGATGGATGAAATTGGATGTCACAAATTTTATTTAAACACGCTGTCATTGATTCGCATTTTATTTCTTTGTCCAACTGGAGTAGGAAAATCCTGCTTTTTCAGCTCTCCAAGTTCTATGATTACAGGAGTACCCCCTAAAGAGCTGATAAAACAACTGTGACAACTCAAGATAAATAACTGCTCCTGGCTAATTGTTTCCAAACTACAGATGCAATCACATAGTCAAAAATCATCTTGGCCAGTTCATGGAACAGCTGTTTCATATAGAAATGCTGTGATTCATTTTGTATTCCTGTCCATTATGTGCTCTTGGTGGATTTAGTGCAATTATGTGTAGAAAAAGGTTATTACTGTTTTTGAGGAAAGCACTGTAAACTGTCGTTTTTCAGGACTGCACTTCTGTGCTGTATTATTCCTCTCTACAAGAAGCAGCCAGAAAGGTGTGTCAGAAAGACATTATCTTCTAAAACACATGAAAGATGTCAGTCTGATTTTAACACAGTTTTGTGCAATTTATATTTGTTTTTTGTCACATAACTGTTAACTGTCCTGTTTGGTAAAGATGTGTGCTGATAGGAAAAAATCCAAATGAGAAATGGATTGGCAGGAAATGGTAGGATTTTCTAAAGAAAATTGCTTGTGAGAAATTTTCTGGGCTGTTCCTTCTATTGCAACAAATAAAGAAACTGCCATACCAATAGATGAGATTCTGCCCAAATTTGGCTCTCCACCCATGGGAATGGATGTGGAACTGAAGCTGCAGTGATCCTGTCTGTTAATTTTCCTGGGTGTTTGCTCTCTTATCTCACTTTCCTTCCTATAAAATGGGATATTAATCCTTCTTTCATTCAGAGAATTAGTTGGGTTTAGTGCAGTCCTTTGGTACTATTAATGAAGGATTTCCTCTGCAATTTAACTCACCTTTCCCTCTTTGCACACACAATCCTCAGTACACCAGGAACCTTTCTTTTCAGAGTCAGATTTGCTGTTTTTCATTAGGAGCTGATGAATGCAAAAGCCAAGATTTTCCCTGAGAATCTGGAAGTGAAGCTGAAATCACTTCAGTGAAAAGTGATCCAGCATGGTGAGTTTTATATCCCTAAATTAGCACTGAAGAGAAAGGGAAAACTTAAGAAGTAATTTCACAGAAAAGCCTCAGTGTGCTGGTGAGTAGGAAAATAAAGTATTCTTCATCCATGAATCATGCTCACTCCCGGGGAGGAGAGATAGATACTTATTGCTCTTGCCATTTACCCTCTAGCCAGCTGTCTGAAGAAGAGTCATGCACCTATAGCCACATCTTGAAAATATCTTCTCTGCTCTCTCGAGTTGTTATAATGGTTAGAACAGAGAAGAATTTTGAAGGACTTCATTATTCTCCCCATTTAATTTTGCAGGATGCCCTTTGGTGCTTCTGCTCTGCAGTACAGCAGAGTCATTCTGATTGATGTATACATCTGGTGGACACCAAAATAAGGCTACCATTACTAAGAAATACCGACTTTGAAGTCATGAATTACAAAAAGAAGAAAGAAAGCAGTAAGACCATTTTGAAAATGTGAAGTAGCAATGCTTACTAATTTAGCAGATATAGCACAGAAGGAGAACACCAAAAAGCAAATAACCCCCCTAAAAGTATGGGACTCTAGTGCTAGCAAGCACCAGTTCAGTCTTATCTCCTATGGATACAGTTGGAGGCAGCAGCAGGAGTGTTATTTTCTCCCTGCATGATACGAGTCACTTCCACAGGAGACAATATGCAATCCTAAGAGCTCAGCGCTAGGTGTTTCATATTTGCTGAATCTCTTGCTTTGAGTCATTGATTTCTTCACATCGAATCTCATCTCTGGCCCAGTTAGTGAGCCATTAAGTGAGGAGTCTACTGTGTTGATGAAATAATAATTCTGTTTACAGAGCGCCTTCTCACCAAGGCACTGTAGGTGCAGCACACTGTCTGCTTAATTCACAGTCTTTTAATAATTAAAGCTTTTCTACCTAATGCCTTTGTGAAAAACTGAATTCTTGTGTGAGCTTCAACCAGAAGCAATTGAGAGAGGCTTCCTGGGGAGCAGCTCCTAGAAGGTTGCCCATTTGTTTGGTGCCAGAGCACACTTTTCTTTAGAATGAGGAAAACATTTCCTTCTTTGTAGGAAGCTGCTCAGGCCTTGTACTCAAGCTCATCAGCTGAGGAGAATGCAGCTCTACTCCATTTCTGCCACACTTTTGTCCCATTAGGGATCACCATACTCTCCATACCTAAGTCATGGTACAATTCAAAATCTTTTTTCAACTTCTAAAATATTAAGGTGTGCTGAAATGATACATATTCCTCAAAGAATAAATTATCTTCTATTAGCAGAGAAAAGGATGAGCTTAGGAAAAGTAAGGGCTAGCATGAATTGCTGCATCCAGCCCAGTCCAGAACAGCAGGAGTTTACCCACCTAGCTGAAGAGTTTCCTTGAAGGAAAAAAATCTTGTTCATATATTTTTTAGACAATCACCTACAAAACTCCCTCTATTTTTTTTTTTTTTTNCTCATGCATAATTGGGGAAAGAAGGAGAAAGAGAGTGAGGTGGTTAGGTCATGTGCTGTCTCATTCCCTAACACCTGCACACTGCTGGCTTAAATGTGGGCAGTTCCTTATGTTCCACTTAACATTCCATTGGGGCACTTGCAAAACCTGTCCAGAGCTTTTCTTTCCTGGGCCACAAAAGCACATCTTTGTATGCTTGGTGAATCTAATCCAGGAGGGAATAAGGTTTAGTTACAAAGGCAAAAATTTTGCTTTAACCTTAAGGGCTTGTGTCTCCTTTTCTTTCCCTTTCTGTGGACATTCATGAAGTTTTTGTAAAAAGAGACACTAGAGCTCTGTACATACCTTGTGTGGGTATAAAAATGACACATGAAAAGAAGGACGTAAAGGATCACATATCATAATCTTAAAGTGGCATTATTTGTGATTTTAATCTGTAGATCTGCTCTTGGGCTAATACTGGGTGATTAATTAGATGTAGTGACCATCTACAGGGGGATAGCTGAGAAACCAGCTATGAAACATGGAGAGACTCACACCTGACTGATGTGACTTCCCTTAACCTGTGGGAAGGGCTCCTGGAAGCTGAAGCTCTTGTAGCAAAATTTAGACTTCAGATCACATTACTGCTTGTTTTTAAAGTATGCTTTGAACAGGAAGGAAACCTAGCAGGGAACAGATGATAGTCCATGTTGGCAGGAATGAATTAATTTGCTTCTTACACTTGTGTGAACATTGGCTTCAGGAAGCAGTGTCTGTTCCCACTGCCATGGCATGTCCTTGGTGGCCACGTAGGGGAGCACTGACATTAATAGGTTAAGCTCATCAAGCTGAAACATCTTGAAATTGCCCAGCTATTTTTTTTAATGTTCTTGCATTTCTGTTCTCTCTCTCCCTATGTTTGGAGGGTCTGAGGGACTCTGGCTAAGGGATGGTGCAGAGAGTGTAATTTCAATTCTCATTGTGTTGTCCCACTTTCTCTGAAGGCAATAGGCTGCAGTAGTAGATGAATAGTTTTGGTGGCATTAGCCCACTGTGAACTGTTTCCTGAAAGCTACTGGGTGTCCCGGTGTCTGGCTGCTGACAGAGGGCTGGAAGGGTCACCAGACCCCCAGGAAAGGTGTTGGTTGAAAGCAAATGTCATCAACCAAACTGCACCCACAAGGCATCATTGCTGGTGTGAAGGCAGGGGAGCAGCTAACACTTACAGTCTCCTCGAAAAATGCCTTTGAAAATATTTTCCTAAAATTTTTACTTTGCTTTTGTCACAAAAAGCAAGGCTAGAAGATAGTTTGAGAGCTCTTTAAGATAAATCCTTTTGTGCCTTTCCTACAGATGCAGGTAATTGCAGAGAGATTTGGGATCTGTCTAAGTCAGATCCTGCCCATTAAAAAATATATCTCAGTGTTGGATTTGACATGCAGTGTTGACATCCTTCTTTCTATAGTAAGTCAGATGATATGTTTAGCAGACAGCTACTTTGACAACTTTCCTTCTGAGAAGCTGGAGGAAAATGCTGAAAATTTCCTGTAGCTTTTGACATTTTATGTGCTTGCTGGGCTAATCTTCGTAAAATCCTGATGTTGGGAGGTCACTTACTGATACCAGAAGCAAATGCAACTCCAGAGACTGCATTTCATTGCAGTTAGGGAGCTGGACCTCCTGTTAACAAAAAATATTGCCTTGCTTACATTAAAGGGAAAACAGAGTCTCCAGCTTCTGAGCTTTGATATCAATTCTGCAGGATCTTTCTAAACCTATCATTTCTTTCCATTAGAAAAATTGCCTGTGCAAATCTTTCAAGAAATCATCAAACAAATACTGTTTCCTCTTCATAGTTTAAATTACATCTTGAGTGATTCCCTATAGAGTTTTTTTACTTTCTCCTTTCACTTTGCTGCACTAGGAACTGCCTTCTGTATCTCGAATAGTTGAATAGCTAAACACCCATATTATGTGATAATGACTAACTCCACATACAGACCCTGAAGCCATTATGAAGAGTTATTGAACAAGACTTGAGCTGTCTATGTGCTCATTCAGAATGAGATGGAAGCTATCCAAGAGCCTTGTAGAGGGAATCAGTCTGGATGTCTCATTGTATCACCTCCTCATTAATAGGAAACACCTAGAGTGGGATAGCTTCTGGAAGCCTCCTGACTGGTTACTGTGAATATATTTTTTCAATATAATTCTTTTCCAGAGGGTGTAAAATATCTAGTTTGTTTTCATTTGTATTAGTTTGAAGAAAATCAATGCATATACCATATTTTTTACTTGAATATTCGAGGAGAGTGTTTTGCTTGCTTGCAGTTATAAAATTTTTTAGCGACACCTACAATCAAGTGTCCTTGTGTTTTGGGAGAGTTCCAACCATGAATATTTTTAGTGTGTCTGACATCCATGTCTCTGGTAGAAGATACCGTCACTGTATTCTTTCTGAAGGTACAAGTAGGCAAAGAGGCTTCTTCTCACAAAATTAGCCATAATGAAAACTGATTATCTATTAATGTACTGGGATTATTTTGTTAAATGGCTTGGTCATGTTTGCCCTCTAGTGGCAGTGAATTTGCAGCTGATGGACCCCTGGAGGTGACCAAGAGGAGCAGAGAACATCACTAAGGGATTTTATTTAATTCTGTTGTTTGTTTTATGGTTCTATCTTATTTATCAGCCTCCACTGTGAGTGTATCACTGTACAGGGAAGGCTTCCTCTCACCTACAGGTCAGGGTGAAGTGTGAGTAAACCTATTTCCTGCTGCTCCATTCCCTCAAGGGTAAAGCCATCGAGGAGATCACCAAGTCTCTTATCTAGAAGGTTAATGCAGCAGCAGCTGGTAGGAGCAGAGGGGGCTGCAGTTTGTTTTCCTGAGGGCTTGCTGTAGGAATCTGTTCAGCTTGTTGAGACACACTTGATTATGTAGTGCTTTCCTGACAGCCCTGCTTACTGACTAACAAGGGAAAAATAAGCCCTACAAATAGCATAATGCACAATTCAGGCAAAGAGAAGAACTTAAAGTAGGAAAGGTCTTTTCATAGGAAGGAAATCTTCTGGGGAGGGAAGAAGGTAATGAAACCCAGTAGCTGTGAAATTGCTGTGTGATCACCAAGCAAGAAAAGCGCTTGGTTTGTCATTCAGAAAAATTATTGCAGTTTTCAGTCTTGAGACATTAGAATAGTAAGACAGACTCTGCCACACATTTTATTTCTCATATACTGTTTTAAAAGATCTATCAATATTTTTTCAGCAGAAGAAACTTTTTTTACTTTTTTCCTTAAGTGCATATTGACGTGGAGGAAAAAAACCAAGGTTCACGTTTTCAGTGTTAGTGCAACTATAGAGGAAGTGGTTGACATTTAAGGATGATGTAATGAGGAAATTACCAGGTATCTTCCTCAGGGGCTGACTCTGGGTGATCCCACTCCATTTGTATTCCAAACACCTATGACTCAGGGCCATTGGTTTTTAAAAAGCACTATTTATTACTGTCTTGATTGCCTTAGGATGAAGTGCTTGTAGAACAGTGGAAGTGTAATGAGAGTCTTATTGGATGAGAGACTTCCCAAGCTAAAATATGAGTTTTGGCAGCTTGGCTAAACAAATACGCTTCCAGCTAGCAGTTGTGAAAATCTCACACTGTCTCCAACCCAGAGGTTATGCAAATGTAAGCTGTTGTGGCACTGCTTGTCTCTTCTGGTCCATATGGAGCTGCAGTTAAAAGGGGACTTGATGACTGGAACAATGGTGAAGGGATGGACACAATTACAGGAAATATTTCTATTGCTGTTAGGGAGCCATTCAGGCATAGAGTCCTGATCACTGATTTCAGAAAAAAATCAGATGCATATATCTCCTTTAAAATGAGACTTTTAGGGAGAAACAAGCTCAGGAGGAGCAAAACCTTATGCATTTCAACTACTCTTCAGTACCATGCTGAAGACATGCAGCAGGTGAGTGAAGGTGACATTCAAATGTTTGTACCATAAAGGAGTTACCCTAAGAATTGATAATAGAAGCTGTGAAAGAAATGAGAAATCCTTCTTAATTATTTTTATATTTATAGTGACATGATATGGAGCCATCCTATACTCTGAGCTATGATTCTGCTTGGCCAGGACAGGGTTTACTCTGTAGGTGTTTGTTAATGTAAAGCTGCAGATTTGGTGGAACACAGAGCACAGAGCTTTGCCTGTGCCTATAACCTAAACCATGACCTTTAATCCAGCCAGTCTGTGCCTACTCATTAAGAGAAAGCTGAAATGGACACCAAATGATGTGCAAAAATTTAGTGCTTTGAGCTTCAGATCCTTTGAGAAATATAAGTGAAATAACTTCATCACAGCACCCCTGAAAAGCTCCTCTGTCCCCTGCCCCAGAGAATAAGCTGAGGCAGAGGCAGCCTGCAGGAGCTGCAGAAAGAATCCACTTCCCAGGGCAGGCTGGGGCTGTCACATTGTGCCTCACTCTGCGCAGGAGGGGGATGTCAGCATCCCAGAATTTCTCATGAGTGGAGCAATCCATTTTGTCTATCTACCAGCTGGCCAAAAGGTGGGGGCAGTGCCAGGTTCCCTGTCTGCCTGGTGCTAACCAGCTGGCCCTGGGCATGCTTAGGAGCCTGCAGAGCCAAGCTGAAGGCAGGAGGCAGCGCGGGGAGCTGGCTGCTGCTGGACTGGGAGTTGGCAACTCAGCCAGCCCAGGAAGCAGTGTAATCCGTATGGCTGCAGCTGGGGAGCTGAGCACTTGGCAAAGGGGGCAACCTGCCTGCCAGATTTATTTTGGTCTGTCAGGCAAGGTCACCAATTAATTCCTCTGGAGCATTTCAGTTTGGTTGCATTAGGATTTTCCAGTGTGAAGCCGTAGTGTTGTAGAGACTGATGCCTGGCTTCACAGAGGAAAGAAAAAGACTTAGATACAATGCAGGTGCTTACACTCAAGACTGAAATCCTTAATACTCCCTTTTAAATACTTTTAAATAGAGAAGTCTTTCACTGCCTAATTTTCACTAGCTTTAGAGCTCTCCAGCATCCTAAAAAGCAGCCTTGCCTTTGCTTAGAGATGGTGGAAAATCTGCAGGGCTCAGGCCCTTCTCACATGTATGATATGAAAAGCATCACAAAGCTTGCTCTTCCCTCTATACTCCACCTGTGATTATGCTTATACCTATTTTTATACACTGATTTAACAGGTTGAGCAGTCATGGGAGATGAGCCTCCTTCCCTGGCCCACCATCTCCAGCTGTGTTTCAGAATGGGCAATGTGTGTGCCAAAACCTTGAAGGTGATTTCAGGCATGGAAACCTGTTCCCAGGGAGCCCAGGGCCCTGTGAAATGGGATGTGTATGATGACATCTTCAGCATTTCCTATTGAAGTCTTGCTAGGTATTGGGCTGGAGGGAAGGATGCCTTAGATCCCACCTGAAGTGCTTTACTCTCCTTAATGGAATTCAGTACATTGTCCTGGGATGGACACTGTGCTCTGGCTTCAGACACAGGGAGGTCAGACCTTGTAATGCAGAGACTTGGAATGCCAGAGACAACGGGGGCACCATGACTCATGGTGTAGGTCAAAAGGAAGTGGTGTTATTTCTCAAAGGTGAAACATTCAGAGGGACTGATGTATCTGCATTGAGTCTGCAGCAATGTAGGCAGGTTAATGCCATGGTGAGACAAGCACTTGTCTGCCAGTTCGAGCCCCAGCCTGAGCCTGTGTTAATCTCTTATGCCCAGAGTGAATCTAATCTGTATAACATCCCCCAAATCATGAACAGATCTTGAATATTAATAGTTTTGTTTTGACCACGGAAGCAGGAATCTGAGTAGAATTCTAGCATGTTAGCTTATTCAGCCCGAATTCTTGGCTCTGTTTTTTTTTTTTGCTGTAAATATCTTTTCTATCAGCTGGCAAAAAACAAAGCATCAAAGCGGCTCTAATTAGAGTAAATACTCAACCACATAAGAGACAGATATGGCCACAGTTACACTAGGCATTTAAATATTGTTTCATATAATGTTTATAAGGAATGTTGAGTTACTTTTTCTTGTGGAGGTTAAGAAGATACATAGAGGAAATAATGTAAAAAAAAAAAGGAGATGAATTTGAGGGAGCTAGTCACAACATTTAATGTGTTTTTCACCATTTACTCTGTTTTGAAATTAATTTCATTCCCAGGAAAATTTTAAGAGTCGTGTAAATGTCCTGAAGCTTCAGTATGAAAAGAAACTGTGATCATTTTTCCAAGTGAAACAAAATAGAGATGTGGCAAAAGCCTGAGGATTATTATTTCAGCACCTTAGTTTAGCACTATACTTGTTAGAGTGACCCTTGCAGAGTTTATGCAGGACTTGGGGTTTGACAGTGCAAGTCTCCATGCAGTATTTTTCTTGAAAGTACTCTCAATTTCCCTAAAGATCAAATGCATCAGAGATGGTGGAGAATATGGCTTTTCAGTAAGAGGACCCAAGTATACTTGGGTTAGCTGCTACTGTAAAGATTTTGACTTAATTTTGCCTATAGTATTCAGATGACAATTGGAGTAATCCAAAATAATCTATAGAGATTTTGGATCTTCAAACTTGGATGTTTTGGGGCCTGAATTCCACCCTTGCCTAAAATCAACATCACCTTTACAACAACTATGGTGTCACATATGCCCCTGACTCAGCCTGATCATAGATGAGTGAAAGGCACTGCAGAAGGAAAGTCCAGAGAGGAGAGGGAGCAAGTTTGTAAAGCTCCAAAATCTTCAGCTCACTGATATTCCAGCCCAGGGTACAGTGTGAATTCTGAAGATGCCTGAATAGATGGGGCACAGTGCACAGCTGTAGCACTGCCTGCTCTCCCAGGAACAGGGTGAGGGTGTGCTGAGGTGCCTGCATTTGCCCTGACCAGAACAGTGGATGCATAAATAGGGAAGGGAAACTGGGACAGCAGGAAGAGACAGGCTACAGATAAGGAAGAGAAAGCTCTGTGATTAGATCTGTCAATATAGATAATTCCTGCTTCCCAAACCCCATCTGAAAGGCAACTTAATAATATTAGGACGTAGAAATGTTTGCTGCGAATTACAGCGAAGTGAACTGCAAGTGAAAAAAGAGGGATAATCAGATTTTTTTCTGTACATTAAGTATTTTCAGGTACCAAAACAATGTCTTTCTCTCACTGATTCAGGATGAGCTGTAAGTACTATTTTTGAATGGTTTTGGATTTTCTTAGTAAACTGTTCTTCCAGTACTTGCAGTATAATTATTGCCTATCCAGCAATACCAGAAATAAGAATGTCTTACGCAGTGTCTTTTTCCTCTGGGGATAACATGAAATGGTGTTCAGAATGGTAGCAAACTGTAATGTAGATACAGGAAAAAAGTCACATAATAATCAAGTGTAGAGATAAGAGGGAAAAACACCTCACCCCAAACCTTGATTAGAATTTATGTAAAACTACCTGGAATATATCAGACCGATAAAAAACCTAAAGAAAAAAAATTAAATCATTGTAACTAAATAAAAAAGCCAGTAGATGGCATGAGAGACCTTGAGATTTGACATAAAACTCAGATGGCCACTAATAGCTACTCACTTCTGCAACCTTCTGAGCTGTCTCTGGTTTTAGCCCTAACTACTGTATTTGTTAGATTCCTGAGGTTTCCTATTCATCAGCTGCACTTAGATCCGCACAGTACATTTATTTTTAGGGACAACTAAAGTTCATTTAATAACTCATTCAAACATGCTGAGTAAAAGCCTAGCTTTGTTGAGTTTAACCATTGGCTTCAGTGGGGTTAGAATTGTAGATCTATTTTTTTTAATGCTCACGCTGCGGAGCCGGCATTTCATTTCCAGGAGGGGTCTGGTGTTAGTGGTTTTGTCCTTTCCTATCACACTGCAGCTCTTTTCTCTGGAGCAGAATGATCATGCTTTCCTGAGAGTCACTGTGTCATTTAAAATTAGTGAATCAAAAGAGCCAGGTCTGATGGACAAAAGGGCTGTTGTCTTTGTCCAGGACACAAAAGGCTGTGTCTCTGATAGCCTTTTTGCCTATCTGTCTGTAATAGCACCATCCAATTCTAGGCTTTTAGGAATAATCCACTAAGGTTTAACCAAAGCTGACCGTGAACAAATTAAGTATATTGTTTTGATTTTTCCAAATGTATAGTTATTTTACAGTTGGATGAATCTGAAAATGAAAACCTTCAACTTAGCAATAAAATATACTCATGTGGTTAGGAGATCTAGTGGAAAAATTTACTTTTCATTTCTAGAATCACTGAAGAACTTGCAAAAGACATATGGGACTATAAATTTGTAAGCATTTCTGACTCCATCAAGTAGGTAAGTAGTCATATCTTTCTGATGCAGAAAATGAGACACAGAAGTCCCCAGCTTCATGCAAAACCACATTACAGAGCTGCAAGGGCAGGATTAGGACTCAAGCCTGGTTTATGCTCAGGTCTGCATCTTTTTTCTGATACTTTTTAAAAAAACAATATTAGAGTACCATAATTGCAAGATTATATTACTTGGTTACTGCAGTAAAGTCCAGAATTCATTAATACATACAACTGAGAAGCACTAGGAATGAAAAGTAGAGTGCATAAAAGCTCAGCCTGCATAGCACACATTTTAATACTCAGTTGGGTACATAGCTTTGGCTTGCTCCATAAGATAGGACAGGCATGATTTCCAAATGAGGTTTAAATCTGGACTGCAGATATTCTCCCAGATGGGTTGGAAATGTCTGTGTGGTGCATTAGAAATTCCAGAAGGGCTTTTTCACACTTGTACTGCTAATGTTCTTAATTCCTTTGGCAAAATGAGCTGGTTCTAAGTCTTTTGCTTTGCTGTGCACACTACCAACCTCAGGCTTTTCTAACATTCATTACATTGTGATTTTACAGCTGCAGTGAAGCCTTTCAGGCAGTCAAAGGCATTCAGCAGTCTCAGCAAGAGGGCACTAACAAACAGGAGTTGGACAGAAAGGAAAGCTGCCCCTTCCAAGTGGGAATAATGAGGGCTGTGTCCCACCCATGCCCTGTGCAGACCAGATAAAGGTCTGTGGCTGCTTTCCCCCTGGCTGAGCTGCACCCCAGACCAGGCTGCAGTACTGGTGGGGTGATGGTGAGCGAATTCCTTGTCCTGGGAGCAGAATTTCTGCTCTTACTAAAGGCTCTTTGCTGTTACTAAATCCCTGTTTTAGTAGTTGAGCATGAAACTTCATTTTTCTTTTCTCCCTACTACCTTTGTCTTATCTGAAGTGGTTGACTGGCAAAAGTTTCTCTTTTGTAAACAAGGGGATTAAAGAGAGAGGTGTTGGATTAAAGATGACAGTCTGATCCTATGAAAGTCAATGTCAAATCTCCCATAAGCCACAGTGAAAACAATACCAGCAAGAAAAGAACTCTCCAGGTGTAAGATTAGTGTGATTTTAAGGGAAAGTGGAATGCAATATTCTTCATCTCCCTTCTTGTTTGAGTCTATCTGTTTTGCAGTCTAGCACTTTTGATGAGTTAGTAAAACACAGCTTTTGTACGGGAGTTTGTGAATGCTTTATTACAAATAAAAACACAGGGCAAGAATTCATGTTCCTGGTCTTAGTTTGAAGATACATGTATGAAAAAAAAGCTGTTGAATAGAGCACTGGCTATTTGCATATATTCTCAAATACAATACATAGACCAAATGAAGTCTGGGAGAAGAGAAAGAGGCAGGTAACTGCCTTTTAGCCTTTGCCTTTGCAGGTTATGCCTAGGAGAGGGGCTTGGGGCAGAGTCAAATACACTTGCCCCAGAGTATGCACCAGGCATCTGGTTTGAACAAACTTGTAATGGCTTACTTCTAGAAGTAATGATGTTATGGCTGTACATGGAGAAAAACTGGGCCTTTTCTGAAAGTGGGTGGCTAGCTGCAACTTGAGAGAGAGTAAAAGGAGTACCTTCTTACACTACTCATGCTTCTGCTCTTGAAAGAAAAGCACTGGGAAGTGTTATGCTGTAATTGTTCAACTATTTAGTCTTCAATCATCTTTCTGATAGATCAGTTTTTAGTTAGAAAGAAAAGTATTTTCTTTAATGACAGTTTCCTGCTAGGGTTTGGGTTCAGCTGTACCTTGCCCACACTAAGCCTTCTCTTGGAAGAGCAGGCTGGCTGCTATTGACTGTTATGGAAAACATGCCATGGTTCAGTGCACGGCTGATTTGTGACACAGGCTGAAGAGATATTGTGCCATTGCTTGGGGGTTTGAAGGTGCCACCTATTCCTGGTCCCCTGGGGTGGGAGGGAATTACCTTTCTGCACAGTGAAAGCTAGCAGATTGACTCTTCACTGGTTAAACACAGTCTGACTGTCCTGCTTGTATTTTATTTTAGCTTTATGATGCTATTGATCTTACATATCTTTCTATATATTGCTTTTTTGGAGTATTTGGAATGCTACTTGATGTATTATTGTTCCCTGAAGTTTTTGAAGCCATCATTTTCATAAATATACAATAGGAGATGGTAAAGCAAAAAAAAGTTCCTATTCACACTTTTAGTTAGTTCATGAAGCAACAGCACATCCATTGAAATTTAAATGAAAATGGGGACTGTGTCACACACTATAGCTCTCTGGAAAGCTACAGTGGGAGTCTAGCAGTCCAATTCATTCCTTTGTAGAATGTACTAAGGCTAATGGTCTTGCTGGGAGTAAAATATATTTTTTTGCAGAACGATTCCAGGAACAGACGTTGCTCTTTACCAGAAAACATAAAAGAAAACAAATGCTTACTGTGTCTTTAGTATGCTAAATATGAAATTCTTTGCACAATGGAATGTTAGCAGTAGCCGTAATCATGTTTTCCTTTCATCACCTAGTGAACATAATTTTAAGAGCAGACTGCTGTAATTATATCGCAGATAAAAGAGAGCAGAATTTCTGTATAATATTATAGTTGGCCTGATTGTTTTGTTGATAGGGAAAAATAAAGAGAGACCACATGAATACTTATTTAATGAACATATTTATTAAGCAGTGCAGACTGTACATAATGCATTTGACTTTGCAGTAGGCTTATTTTCTACAAGCACCTTTCTTAATATTTTACTACAGCTATTATGTTCCCTTCTTATCTGTCCAGCTATTCAATTATTTGTGCAGTATGTCTATAGCACAACGCCGGAGCGTTTAGCTTAACTACAGCTGCCAGTGCAGGTACAATCAATGTCAGCATCCACAGACTCCACAACATTCTCAAATGCAGATTTCTTATCGCTGCTTTTCTGCCATTCCAACAGGCTTACAGCAGTTTCTGTCAGAAGAGTGAAGCCATTGTTAACTAACATCAAGCAAATTAACACATTTCAAAGAAATAGTGTTTTGATGGCTGTCAACTCCCTCATCAAGTAAAGAATGAAATCTTGCCCTCACGACTGACATCTGACTCATTGACTTGGAACAGGATTTTCATCCATGATATAATTACTGTAATACTTCCCTAAAACCAAACTGAATTACATTTCATGAAGCACAAAGACAAAAGGAGGCTGTGAAAGTGCTGGAGGTAGCCCCTGTCAGTGTAAGACCACCACGTACCAATCCACATCAGCAATCGCTTCTGTTAGTGCTGCCTATCACTGGGTATTTCAGCTATTTGTCCAAGTTCATTTCTGAAGGGTAAGCCCTTTGGAGAATTTTCAGAGGTTCATAAACTTCTAATTAAAGTTTCCCATATATTGTGAAATCTGGCAGAGCATTGTCAGTTGCAGTATTAACCTTACCACACTGCTTTATCAACAGCAGCTTGAATAAGCCATCTTCCTTAATGCTGAAATAATCTAAATGGAATAATGATATTCATCCTCCCAATAAATATTCCTAGCTAGTTGGAGGTTTATCATTGCATCTGGAAGAATATTAGGACATCCATTTAGATTAAGTTTGTATAATGAGAATGCATAAAGCTTTCATAATTTTACTTCCATTTGTTTTACTCCTTAGTTGGACAGTACATTTATAACATGCCATCCCTCATCACAGGGAAATATGGACACTGCTGTATGAGTTCAGGTTGCATCAGTCACTTATCTCCTGAAAGGTTAACACTCTCCATGGCTAAATTACTGTCCAACATTAAGCACAGGTTTTGCATAATAAACTGGATAATAAATATTTCCCAGAAAGAGGCTGGAGATGCTTTTAAAAATATATATTATGTTTTCAGGCTGTGAAATAAGAAATACTATAAAATGTCTGAATTCTGTTTTTTATAGACATTATGTCTCTTACTCTTGGCACACTGTGGGTCTGAGCACATTCATATCCATGTAGGAAATAGTTTCCTTGCAAACTAGATCATGGCTGAGTAACTGATCCCCATGCATAGCCCTTGTGGCATGTTTGAAATATAAACCAATATGTGGACTTGGAGTGATGCCTGCCTCAGTCAAGTTCCTAAGGCCACAGTCTTGCTGATGTGGGGACAGCAGGAGAAATTATGCATTCTTGTACTTCATTTTATCCTTGTTCCACTGGTGACAGTGATGCAGTCCTTCAGTTTTGAAACAGAAAACTATCATGTCTGAATACTCATATAAAGAGTTGAGAAAAATTCTTTGTCCTGTGCATGCATGTTCCTAGATTGAGAAAGGTGAAGATTTCTACTGTTTCTATTGCTTCTCCAAGTCATCAGAGGAAGAATGAAAAAGAGTAGTTTTTAAGTGCTGGCCTTGTATTCCTATTGATCCTTAGCCTAAGGAAAAGTAATGAATTTAGCAAGCTAAAGAACAATGAATGGCATCTTTTTCTTTCTTCTCCCCCTCCTCCTCTTTTTTTGCTTCCTCTTCAGGACAAATAAATGAATAAATAGATAAATAAGGCCTCGATTAGAAGTATTGCAAGCAGACTTGCCAGTCTCTGCTTCAGTAAATGAACAAGAGAAGCCTGCAGTTGCTCTGAAAGCAGCACTGGCTGCAACAACTAACATATCTTTTTTCTGATTTTCCTCTTTTCTCAAACAGTTTTGTGAGAGAATGAGACAGCTTTATTTTAGCCTAATATTCTGAGGCAGTGAGTGGTCTGGGGTTATGACACTTCAGAGATACAGACTTGGATACACAATAGAAGTCTGTGAAACATGGATATAACAAGATTTTGGAAGGATTTTTTTGTAGAGGGTGGGTTTTTCTATTTATGAAAGAATGCATCCATTCTCATCTCAGGGAGCCATCAGAAAACTATTAACACTCTCTGTGCTACTTGTTGAATAGGCTGTTGCAGATATTTGACTATTACAGAAATATCCTCTCCACTTCTCTGGGCTGATTCAGCACATTACAGATATTAATAACACAAGCAAAGTGCAAAGTTCTACCCAGATGTTTAAATTCAGACATAAAATACCCTGTCCTTTCCAGTACTACTCAACACAGGGGTGCATTGGCTCCAGTGAAACTACACTGGATTATCCCAGCTAACAATGGATTTGGCCAACAATGGTTAGCAGAGAACAAACCACTTCAATAGATACTTCCTAATGGTAGGTTTCCCTGTAAGCTATATAGGTAATTAATTAAAAGACTTAGGAAAGAATGAACCAGAAATATCTGTAGGTTTCAGGTTGGATCCTACTTTCATGATTATATAACTTCAGTGTGAAACTGTTAGACAGTGCCTCATATCCTGGTATNTATAAAAAACCTTCAAAACCAAACCATTTTCTGGAACAATCTAGAGAAACTTCCAGCAATGTGTTTTTGCTGATGTATTGCACAGTGGCATAGCATGGCAGTCTAATTACAGCACTCATGTCACACTACTTGACTGACTTTCAATTGCCTTGCCTGCCCTGCTCTACA
>VZTT01024731.1:114978-160108 GCA_013400855.1 Buphagus erythrorhynchus
TGGATCATTTTTATAATGCTGCAATTATCTCACTAGAAAGGTATAATGTAACTTAACAGGATCCCAGCTACTACTCTGTTTCCTGACACACAGATAAGTACAATTCTGCTGCCACTGAAGTCAAGGAGAAAGCAACCATTAACTTCAATAAAATTATTTCACATCCAAGGTAAATGGAGACCTACCAAACAAAATTGTATTGATATTATGGGAGTCTAACATTGTTTTTTCATCTACATGTAAGATGAAGCTCTTTAGTGTAGGAGTAGTTCTAAATATTTTCCTGAGATTGCACCCTCACATGGTGCAGAACAAAAATGAAATTTTTTGTGCTTTGGAAATTTACATGAGTGTAGGATCTGACACTGCATTCATAGTCTGCAACTTGTGTGGTGAAATTAAGTCTGCAGACAACAACTGAAACTGTTTTGATACAATGCTGAAAATCACACCTTTTTTTCAGTGGGAGCAAGATTAGGGCTGATTTTGCCATGCAAGAAAGAGGCTACTCAGTGTAAGAAATAAAAATCAATTTTTTAACATTGAATTGCTCATGAGACAAAGACTTTTGCTGGAGTATATATTCTCTATATAAAAACACAAGCTGTGTTTTAAACAGTCAGTGGTTAATAAAGTTAAAATGGATACACATTGCTATTGAAATTTCTAAGTAGAAGATAGCTACTGATTTAAAAAAATATATTTTCTAGCTGTCAGCAGAGGAAAAGTGAAACCATAATCTATCCAAGCATAAAGTTTTCCCAGATCCACTCACCACCAGAGCAGGTTTCTTCTAGCAGTACCCATGAATGAACAAAGGCAGAACAGCTGTGTGCCAGCCTATGGTTTGGCATGAGGAGTTCATTTTCCTTCTCTCTGTCATTATTACCACAAACTCCACAGGTCTTTCCTCTCATCCACGAAGCAACCGTAACCTGCAAAATAGCACATCTTTGTAGTGAGTGCTGAAGTGTTGGTCTGTCACACTGGCAAGGTACGAGGCAGAAAGCAAGCAGTAACCTTGAAAGTAAGTGCAGTACCTTAAGATTTACACCATCAAAAGTCACCTTCTGCAGTCCAAGTGCTGGAACTTCCACAGAAACAGTTTTTCCATTTTTATAAATTTTAACATCGCCTGTAAAGAGATGGTGAATCATGCAGTGATCGTCTTAAATTAATGGAGAAACTGCAACACAAAACCCACCACAATGCATTTTCCTTCACAATGATAATTTTGCTGCTACAGTTAAATATATATGTTTAAGTGGAGAGGAAAAACAAAAATAGAAGAAATAATATATTTTCAAAAATATTCTACTGCTGTTGCCTATAGTTGGAACTGACTTCTGTATCCAGTGTGCTAAATTTTGAAATGATAATGACAGTGGTGGTGCTCCAGCTAAATGTCAGAACTAAAGCATCTCTCTGTGACTATAACATGAACTTTTTTCTGAACAATCACCATCCTGGGTATATTATAAGAAAGGGCTTTATTCACCTGTCAGTTATGCTGGAGAAAAGTAAGAGTGTATATATTATAGGAAACATGAACATAAGTCAGTACAAATCTTAAGAAAGTAGTATTTCATTTTCTCTTTGAATTAATTCTAATTGTGTTTTCTTTACACTGAGATTTTTCTGTGAAATTTATAAAATCTTGATATTTAGTTCCCAGGTCAGTCCTGGAAAACTGGGTATCACAATTTACCTTTTTCATACTCAGAACCTCCACTGTGTGATAGAACTCGCTCTTCGTTGTATGCCACAAGGAGAGACGAATCTGAGGCAGGACAGATTGTGACGTTCCTTCAGAAAAATAAAAAATAAAAGAGAATAAATTAGTGGGTAATTTTAAATGTGAAAAGTATAGATATTTGTGACTATCTGAATTTAAATGACTGAATGAATGAATGAGCAGTTTTTTTTCCAAAGTGCAAAATTCACTGGGGCTGTGGGCTTTATTATTCAACCTTTAAAGAAAAGACAGCATGGGGACTTAGCAAATTATCACATATTGGTGGCTGTGGAATCCAAGACAAGAGCAACTACACCCTAGAGTCTCAGATGAGGACCCCTTCTGGAAATTCTGTCTTTCCCCATATGTCTCATTGAAAACCAGTTTCAGCTAGATATCAACTAGATATTTCCCACTCCCAGACTAACTCCCTGAGAAACTTTATACCTAATTTCTAAGCCTCAGTATAAACCACACTTACACTGATGTTGTATTTATGTGAACCTCTCTTGAGAAAGATTGAGAATCAACCTTTCTTGTAGTAATGATGAATTTTGGGTGTTCAGTACAGTCTTGAACCACCACCAGGTTGCAGCTTTTATTGAAAGAATATGAATGGCTCACACGATCAAATGTTTTGAAATCTTTCTCCCTGATTTCACACGTGGCTGCAAAATAAAACCATAAAAGAAATGGCAGATATGATCACTGCATGTGTTCTTGTGAAGTACTGAAAGACACCTCTATAAGACTGAACTACCCAGCAAATAGGAAGAAAACTTCACCTCCTTGGCAGAAGCCAGAGTCTGTAAGGACATGAGAACACTACAAAATAACTACCTGCTCTACACTATACTAGTATTGATTTTGATTACATGCCAAACACAAAACTCAAGCTAACAGGGACTAAAATATACAAAATTCTTGAGAAATTGGATGCCATGACAAACTGTGATAAAAACTCCCCATTTCCCACAGGAGTGCTAGGCACCAACCAGGTGGAGACTCATGTGGCTCCTTTTTGAGTAAAATAAACTTGACAGAAAATACATGGGCTCTCTTGTGCCCATCACCTGATGCCTCTCAATGCAGAGTTGGCACCTTCTCAGGAGGGGCAAAATACCATCTCTATTCCTTAAAGACAGGAATGATTCCCAAGCTCTGAATGTTTACAGCAGTTTGAAGCCTCTCCATTCACCTGCCAAACACGAACTGCTGGAAGCAGGGCTGCAGATGCTATGCTTCCCCATAAGACCATTAGAAGGAAAGGCAAGGCCCAGTCATGGCAGAGTATGGATCTACACACACTGCTTATTCATGAGACAAACATATAAGTAACATTTACATTGATCTTCTTGTGCTATTTGTGAAGCTATTTCAGGAAATAAATTCCAGGCAGTGATATCTCGAGTCTCGTCAGCTGGAGATGGGCCTAAGGGCAGAGTGAACGGCAATCGGAATCCCTGACAATAAAGTGTTACCTGAAAAAGCAGAAATGAAAATACATTAAGATAAATTGAACCATATGCTCAAGATCTGACTGCAAAAAAACCCACTCTTATCTTGGAAAAAAAACCCCTTGAAGATGAATTTCTACAATTGAAGTTGTGTTAGTCTCTGCAGAATGCACCCTAACCTTCAGCTTTTGTGAGGAATCATTATCATCTCTTCTAGTCATACTTGACTTCTTGAGAAATTGTGAGAACATTGAAAAGTAACTGATAGAGATGAGTTTGAGTGATAATTGAGTGACTTCTTAAAAAATAAGAGTTGAGTAACTGAGATGATGGATGTGTTTGGAAAAATGAATATCATCCATAAAGGGCTGAAAACCAGCATGCTCAGCACTGGGGTAAGATCATTCACTGTAGCTACAAATTATATTTGCCAAAAGAATCAAATGAATGCCTAATGTGCCAACTTCTTCATTGTCCATGTTAAAGATCCTGCAGTACTGAAGCACTATGGAGGGTTAAAGACACACAGATTTCTGTGTGTGAATAGCTAGGTGTTATTAATTTACCAGAGATCCATAGGGGAATTTTTTCAGAGAGGTGTATAGGAATTTGGTGGACAGGGACCAATTAATTAGAGGGACCCTGCAGACCCTGCCTGTGCAGGTTGCTCTGAGAGGGTGGCTGACTGCTCCAGTTTGCTTAGAGCAGAGCTGTGTTTGTGGCTTGCTCAGAGCTGTCACATCAAGCATGGTCACTGCAGATGTGGGGCTGGAGTGCCAGCACACACAGATGCTGTTTGTGGCTGCAGCAGAGTGCAAAGTGTCCTCAAGGCCCCCTCTATCTGCTCTGAGACCCTCATGCAAGAACTAGTCACACTGGGTAAAAATGCATAAAGGTGTGAGTGCAGGGCAGTCATACTTCAGACAATTTGGCCTCACCACTGTTCTCAGAATGCAAATAAATTATTTGACTACAGAGTCTGATCTTCAACTTACTACTGTGCTGGGCCAAAGCAGCACAAAATCAAGAGAACTCTTGTATGCATTTGAGCACCCACCTAATATAGTCAGGTATATAGCAGCTTCCCTAAAAGGCAATGTTTTGCTTTTTGTCTCTTTAACACTGAGTGTCAAAAAATTCCAAGCTGAAAATCATTCAAGGTAAGGAAAAGCAAAATAAAAATTTAACTGTACCTCAGGAGCTTTAATTATTGTATCAATTGTTCGTGGAGATGTTGCAGCTGCTCTTACTATAAATTCATGAGATGGGTTTCTCTGATGTACTTCTGAGAAGCCCAACACGAGTGCTGCACCAGGAATGTATTGCATGAATCTAGAGATAAACAAGATGTGACAAACTCAGGTGCATGAACAAAAGCACACATGGGATGGTGAGGACTACTGGCAGATGCAAAAGATCAGGAAAGAATGGAAGAACTGGAAAGTCAAGGAAAAAATACTTTGGGTCAAATTAAATGGTTGATTTTATCAGAAGAAATGCACTGGTTTTATTTTGCCTATTTAAAATAATTATTTTTTGAGACTAAATAGAAGAAAAATTTAAAACCAAAAGGCATTATGAACTGAAATAGCAAATAATTTAATATTGAAAATGAAATCAAGCATACTTTTTAAATATTTGGAGGCTATCATTTAATATGAAACATGTGGAAAAAGTAGAACACATTCATAAAATACTTGTGTACCACTGAACTTGTGGTTTCCATCCAAGCACTGCCTGGAGAGTTTGGGTTGAAAAATTTCATCCAATTCTTCCAGTGTTTTTCAAAAGCCAAGTAGGGTAAAAAAGTCAGATAAAAACTTAGGAAATAATGAATTACATACGCTGTGCTTGTCTTTTTTATCCAGGATGGAAGCTTTCCCCATTGCACCTTCAGCTGTGCAGCTGGCTTCCTTGCCAGTTGTCCTGTGGTAGCCACTGCTGCTATCCTGTAATCCTGGCACTCCTTGCCCCATCTCAGTCTGGCCTTTGTAAACAGGGAAACAGTCACCCAAAATTCAGAAAAGAATCCCAGACTGAACCTCGACCATTTCAAAGTACAACATTTTCTTTCACCAACTTGTGCCTTGATCCTTCATATTTTCAATCTTTTACTCTAAACAGAGAAATTTTGACTTCTTCATGCAAAATCCAAGGCATAGTAGGAAAAGTTTTCTGGTCTGTGCAGAGCTACATATCCTGTCTCAAAGCAGCCACTGAAACATGGTGAGATTTTCTTAAATGTAGTAACTTCTTAATGAATATGTATTTTTTTCCTAGAAGAGGAGTGTACTATAATTTCTCTTTGCCTTCCTCAAGACCTCCTGATTTGAACTCACCCCTCCCTTTCTTCAATACTGAATATCATGCTGAATTTTTTAATTGCAGCTGCAAATTTAAATAAGGTTTATAAATTGTTGCACAAACATCTCTTGCTCTAAAAAGCTCATGGGAAGCACAGCACAGGGATATGCAAAAAAAGTAAGAACCTGTTCCTTCATTTAGGATGTTCTCTTTGGCATCCACCTGTTACCCAACTTTGCTTTTTCCATCTTTTAATATAAAATCTAAGAAATACAACATTGTAAATATATTTGAGTGATGAGTCTTTTGAAATCACAGAACAGTCTGACTTGGAAGGGACCAAGAAGGATCATCCAGCTCCATCCAGAAGGAGTTCAGACTCATAAGTGAATGGCCCATACCGGGACCAAATCCATGTCCTTAGTGTTATCAACACCATGCTGTAACCAACTGAGCTAATCTTGGGGTCAATAAATTATATACAGAAAAACAGGCAGGTTCCCAGACAAGAAAACTCATAGTAGAACAAATAATAAATAGTGATGAAGAAGGCAATTTTTCAAATATTTTTTTATACTTCTACTGGTTATATTTTGATTTATCTTGAAAATCAATTTTTTTTTGCCAGATTTTGAAGCGTGTGTTTCTGTTTTTTTTTTTTTTTTACTATTATCTATTTTTAATTCAAAAGTATGGTGAAACATTTCCTGAAACTTCCCCAACTTTATGAAACATTTAAAAATAAGTATGCCTTTCCTGTTGAATACTCCTAATCAGCAGGTTCTCTGTGCCTGCTCTGGGCTTTGTAGATGTGTCTCTGTGCGAAGCTGCCTGTGCACTTACCTGTGCTTTCAGAGGCAATATCACAGCATCAGCACACGCTTTCCAATTGGTTTCAGCCAGCTGAACCACAACTAGTTGCACATCAACTTTGGCAGCATCAGAACGAACATATGCTGTAGCTTGATAACCTTGATTTCTGCTGTCACTCCTTACTGCCTGTGCCACAACCGTAATGCCAGGTGGAATTATGTCTCCCAGGAAGTTGTGCTGAAAAAGAGCCCCCAACCATCTGTGCTTAAGCATTTCTGTGCATTCACTGGGAGCCTGCAGTCCAGTTAATGTGTGCTGATAGCAGGCAGCAGCCCTTGTCCTTCATCAGTTCAGTTTGCAGTACATATTTCTATATCCACAATAGTTAAGGATGGATTTGGTTGGAAACTTAATTATTCAAAAACGTGATTATTTTGATGAGGGATCCAAGGCGCTTCCAAGCTATCTTTATGCATACAGCAAGATTTTTTCATTATTTTAACGTTTCAAATAGTTGTCTACAATGTGTACTAGAGACATTCAGAGTAGTATACACATTCACAACTTATTTTTCTATACTACAGTTTCTTCAAGCCAATCAAATATTTTGAAATCTTGCTTAGTAATAGAATTCCCCATGACATTGCCTGCATTTGCAGAGCTATTTGTCCTATTATTATATAGATACCTTTATGCAGTACAATTATAGGATACTAAGTGCATAATAAAGGTAAAGACGATCTGTGCTTAATGGGCCTTCACATTTACCAATCAGTAATGTCCATGGATAGACTGATTTTAGTTATACTCTGCATGCGCTCATGACCTCCAGTCCACATTTAAAAATAATTAGGCAGACATATTTATTTCTTCCTCATTTTTACCTAAAGCAACTGATTTTGTATTCTGGGCTTTCACAGGGAAAAGAAAATTCTTTCCTCTTTAACTCACAGCTATATTCCCTTCAATGTGTATAATTTCCAAATCCAGGCTTTCACATACTGCAAATATTTTCAGAAATGAAGGAAAGGAAACAGGCAAACAAAAGCCTGAACACAAGGGGATTTGAAAAAAGAAGTTGAGGTTTTTCTGTGGGGAGAAATATCTCAGTGAACTTTGACTTTCAATTTACAGGCTTGACTTTTAGTGCCCCTCCTAGCCTAGCTCCCCAGCTGATTAGTGCCACCACACCTACAGCTCCTGCTCAGCTAAGCCTGGCTGCTCTGGGTACCACACACAGGGCTGTACCTCACGTGTCAGGCTGGAGCTGTGGCTGTGCTGCTGGTGGTGGATGCTGACTTTTTTGCTCCTCGAGTTGTGGGCAGAATTTTCTCCATGGTGGCTGCTGCTGCTGCTGCTACTGCGTTTCTGTGGCTGCTTCCTGACTCAGAGGAAGATGATGATGAGCTGCTTGATCCTTTATGATCTGCATGCTATGAAATAAAAATAGGTTAAAAAATCTGTGAGATAGCCTTTAGTTTTATCCTCTGCTGAAAGAAAGACTGCATAGACACTGATTGCAAATGACAACATTACACTGTTTGGGTCTTATGCTAGGGAAAATGAAAAGTGGCATTTCATAAGTAGTCAAATACATCCATATCCAGGAAAATAAAGATAATACAATTTTATGAATAACGGTATAAATCATCTTCCTTTTTCACATGCAGGATATATATAATAGCTGTACAGGTAACATCTACAAAAGCCACTCCATTATCACCCTTCTAATATATGCTAAAAATACCTTTGTGTCACAATGTGTACTGAAACAGGTTTCTGAAAAGATCAGTGTAATGATTTTGCCATGGTTGCCTAAGAACTGTGAACATAGCCTATTCCATTGGAAGGCCCCACTGTTTTGTCGTTCCCCCATGGTCTTTGTTAACCTAGCTTTGACTGCATTTGTGTGTCTTGACCCAAATTTGAGAATTGCCAGTGCTGCAACACCAAAAAAGATGCAGTGTAATAACATATTAGTAACAAATCTGCTTTTTTTGTTCATCATCAGTATTGATATTGGGCATTGTGGGAGGGTCAAGGGAAATGGCCCAAAGAAAGCCCTTCAGTAACAGGCTAGATCACATCATCTGCAGCTACCATGGCAATGTGCACTTGAATTAGGCACCTACCCAATGGATGTGAGCAGACTTGAAGTGCAGTCTGTATAATTTTGGAAGGTGAGATTCCTGCAAAATTCCAAAAGAAGTTATTACCTACAGTTCAGTCAAGACCACCTCCTAGCAGAAGTCAAAGTGTTGGACATCTTACCCATTCTGTGGAAATGTCGTGACTACTGCCACTGCCCACCTGGGGCTTGCCGTGGTTGGTCTCAGCTCGTTTGTCAGATTTGCTGTGCCAGTGGGAAGCACCACTGCTTTCACTGCTGCTACTCCGTGCTTTGGGCTTCTGCTCACCGACACTTCTCTCTCCTTCAGCACCACTGGCAAGTGGAAATGATGTGGTCTTGGATTGCTTCTTAGCCTTATGTTTTATACCAGATGCTTTGCTACTGCTGCTGCTACCTGTGCTTCCTCTGGTACTGCCTTTGCTGCTGCTACTACTGCTTCTGCTGCTCCTACTGCTACTGCTGCTCTGGCTGCTGCTACTCCTGCTTCTGCTGCTCCTACTGCTGCTGCTGTCCTTGCTGCTGCTACTCTTACTACTACTGCTTTTGCTGCTGCTACTATTGCTCTGACTGCTACTACTGCTGCTTTTGCTGCTACTACTGCTGCTTTTGCTGCTATTACTGCTGCTCTTGCTGCTACTACTGCTGCTTTTACCGCTACTACTGCTGCTGTTACTGCTACTACTGCTGCTTTTACCACTACTACTGCTGCTTTTGCNTTACCGCTACTACTGCTGCTTTTACCGCTACTACTGCTGCTTTTACCGCTACTACTGCTGCTTTTGCCACTACTACTGCTGCTTTTACCGCTACTACTGCTGCTCTTACTATCACCACTGCTGCTCTTACTGTCACTGCTGCTGCATTTGCTGCTCTTACTGCTGCTCTTACTGTCACTACTGCTGCATTTGCTGCTCTTACTGCTGCTCTTACTGTCACTACTGCTGCATTTGCTGCTCTTACTGCTGCTCTTACTGTCACTACTGCTGCATTTGCTGCTCTTACTGCTGCTCTTACTGTCACTACTGCTGCATTTGCTGCTACTACTGCTGCTACTACTACTGCTTTTGCTACTGCTACTGCTGCTGCTACTGCCACTGTCCCCAAAGGGGTAGAACTTCTTTCCTTTGGCTTTGGACTTCCCTGTTTTCAGATTTATCTGGGTGCCTTCCTGTGATGCTCTGCCATCAGAGTCGCTGCTCGTTGTACTCTCAGCACTTCCACTGGTGCTGCTGGCACTGGACGATGAGCTCCTATGTTTTCTTGTCCCCTAGTCAAGAGTAACATTGGAAAAAAATTATTTTTCTGTGTTTCTGCAGAACAACATAAGTAAAATCAGAACAACACAAGTAAAAACATAAGTAACCTCTGAATCTCTGCTGCCTGAGAAGACAAGGTGTGTGCTTGATAACATTCTTGCAACACATCACAGTCACTCAAAGGCAATTTCATAATAATGTGTTAAACCCACACATAAGCAGAACAATACCCCAAACACTTTGGTGGTAAGGAGCGTGTGCAGCAGCTGTTGACCACACAATGACATGTAACTGGTATCAGTAATGACAGTGCTGTAGCTGTCACTGTCTCAGGGCAGGTTTTATAGTTGGTGTCAGAGCATTTTGCTGCAGTTGCAGTAGCTGTAAATAACAGACTACTTTTTGGCAACACAACAGCTATTTTATCTCACAAGAGATTTTCAGAAAAGCATAAGAAACCAACCTGCTCTTTCCAATGTCTTTCACTTGCAGAATGATAAGTGCAAATAAAAGACCTGCCGAAAGACTTGTGTACTCAAAAGTCTGTCTTTATTTTCCACTTTGGCATAATATCTAAACAAAAGAAGATACTTAGCAGAAGGAATAAAAATAAGCTTTGTGTAATGTCTCCCACAAATCCAGAAGTGGAATTTTGCAGCAGTACCTGATCATCAGCGTCAGCAAGGATCTTCTTCACTTTTTTAATTGCTTCTTTTCTAGAAGATGCTTGTGCCTCTGGATCTTCAAATGTTACTAGACGTACCATTTTTGTAGGAGCTTGGTCTCCTGCTTGAATCGTGACTTGTATTTTTTCAATGGGTACCTCAGTGTAAACTGAAATTGCATGACAATTAGTATTACTGTTACTATTAGTGACTGAATGAGAGATTAAGCCAATTTTACCATAATTTATTTAGCCATTTTTTCTCAAATATAAAATGATTCAATGATTATTATTGGTATTGAGCAACTTTGTTAAAAAATTTCTCTAATAGCTAAAGCACATCATGGCAACCAAATTTTAAAACATTACCAGGATTCTGGATTCTTTTCAAGTCAATAAACAAAATGATCAGCAGATTTAAGTCAAGTGAATTGGATTGCTTAAAGACATAAACCATGGGTTAGTGAATTAAATGTCAGACAGGAATTGAGGCTCAACTCTTGAATACTAAAGAATGGCCCAATGGTTAGGCCATTAGTTTGATACTTAGGAGACCTAGATTCAGTGACCTGCTGTGCTTTTATTTCTTATGATCATGGATTAAGACATTAAGGACTAGATCCTGGCAGGGTTAATCCATAATTCCCTTTTAGAGTCTGGGTTTTAGAATGTAGCTACAGGACACTGCATCAGATCTGTTGCCCATGTCCAATTGCTTCGTGCTTGCATCCCAAATCCAATGATTCAGGATGCATCAGACACACTCAGCAGGCACAGATCAGCTCTGCTTGACGCTGGCCATGCTGAGTGACATTGCTGTGAGAGCTGGGAAATTGCTGCTCAGGCGAGTGGGGTGGGAATGGATTCCTGCTGAGAGCATAGTCTGTTGCCAGTACTGGCAGGCCTGGTATGTCTAATTATAGATTTAGTGGTACTTAGGATGCAAAAAATATATATGTACATAGACATCTGTATCTATTTATCTAGATGTGTGTGTATATACCTTCACCCACTATTTTCTTTTTGTGCCCACTTGTATTTACCTGGCTTGAAGCTCATTCTCAGGGCATGCTCTCCAACTAGGTAATAAAGAGGCAGGTTTTTGATAAATGCTGCATGCACGCTTTTCTTCTCAATGCACACTTGAACTCCAAACGTACTTGCATTGAAGCACACGGACTGAACAAATGGCTCTTTTTGGGAAGAAGAGTGTCCAGAAGAAAAGAGATTTCCAGATGAAACATCCTCTGCAGACTGTCTATCCTAATAGATAGCACACATATCAAGTTAACTCAGACAACAGTGAGAGGAATACCTGCATGCTATGCATCATGTTATGGTAACAGGTACCTGTACTCTGCAGGGGGAATGAACCAGTTTATTTGAGATAGCAAGACTGCAACATAGGACAACTTAGTTTTAAATTGGACAAAATTATCATCTGAGTGGGTTGATTAGATTACCTACTGTAAAAAGAGCTTCAGGTTATAAGAATGGGAAATTATATCACAAATTAATTCTGAATATTTAATTTTGTTTTCCTGGAATTTTAGAGTGTTAACAGATTCTTGATAAAACTGAGTGTGCCTTAGACTGACTGGAGTTTTTTCCTTTGATTTTTGATGTGTCAGACAACAGAACTTTCAACTATGTCCACAAAAATTCTGACTCAGATGAGGTCTGAGATGAATGTGACACTATATCAATTAAATGTTCAAAACATACCATGTATTAAAAATTTCCACTAAAAACTATGTAATTTACATGTAATAAGCAATGCTTGAAGAAGAAAAAAATTAATTAAAATTGGAATCAAATCCATGAAATGAAAACTATGATTTCCTGAAGCAATGAAGCAAATACCTAAAGACACAATAATCACAAGCTTTCGTTTCACATATAATTCAGGTTTGCAATTAGTTTTTTCATGCAGTTTATCATGTCTCACAAGATTCCAGCCTTGCATGAACCCTACCAAAAACCCTGGAATTTCTAGTGATACTGGGAAATGCTCCACCCAGTGCCATTTTTCAGTTGCTGTTCATTTAAGAATAACTGTGGATTGTCAAGTTTTCAGGAAGGGCACCACAGGGGCACAAAGCAGAAGAAAGGAAGAAAGCATGTTCCAGGATATTGGAAACTGCTCTCATTGATAGCACGTTTGTCTATTGACTTCTCCATAGGAAAGTGCTGTTCCTGTACTCTGTTCATCTCTTATTTTATCTGAAAACCCTTCAGAGTTGCAGGATAACAATGAAACCAGAACAGGACAGTGTATTCCTCACCTCTGTCAGTCTTTCACTGAATGAATTCTCACAGTGATGCCTTCACTGCCCATCTTAGAAAGCTTATCCTGGCTTTTACAGAAACCTGGCTCAGGAAGTCATGACACAAACTTTGCTCCATCCTTGAATCAGGATGTTTATAAGCATTAAATTCAGCTCTATAAGTCAAGCAGTGGAGCATCTTGTGGAACATTTGTGACTGCCCCAGGAATGTGATGCTTGCATAATGGTTGCAAAAAAATTTAAAGATTGTGGGCCTGTAGATGGCAGTGCAAAATTAATTACTAAAGAAAATGCTTTTGCTATAGAAAAAGTGTTGCAAGTTTGATGTATTATACTCCAGATTTTAAAATAACGTTACTATAAAGCTATTTGTGTTATTAGATTGAACCTGACTTATTTTGAGTGAAGTAGCTTTGGTCAGAGATGAATTGTACCCTTTCCTATAGAGAAAAGAAATGGTTCCCTACTGTTTAGAAGCCCAAAAAAGAATAGTCAGACACTACATCATTTACCCCAATATTATGAGTCTCGCCTGATGCAGAATCTGAATTGAATGATGTCTTCATTATGTTGGGCACTGCTTCAGGTGAAAGAACTGGAGTCGTCTTACTAGCAGCCAAATCCCCAATATTTCGTGTAACAGCAGATGTCTTAGACCTGCAGAATAAACATTAGAGGAAACCTGTATTGATAAAGCACTACTGAGGAAAAGACCTGAATAATGCCTTGTAGCCTGCACTCAACAACAAGTATCATACCTTACAAATTGCTTTACAGATATTTACAGCATCCTTCCTGTTAGATGTGTTTTCAAGGACTGCTAAGAGTCAATAAAGACACAGACCAATCTCAGGGGCAGATAGTTCAGTTAGGCTTTTAGAATCATGTGTACAGGTTAAAACATTATAGTTGGTTGTATCTTTGTACCCTAATTCCATGAAAAACAGCATGCTTACTTAGAAGCCTGGCTGTGGATTACATTATTAAATTTTTGAGTTTCCTATTTTGAGCTCTTGGAATTTTATATTTTTAAACTCATCTTCTGTGTATTCACTGCACTAGCCTTGGTCCTAATTTCTTTTGACATTATATTTGGAAAAATACTGCCGTAACGTTACAAAATAACCTGGGGACATGTGGCTACTGAATGCTGTTTCCTGTCCAATTTTTATTAAAGCAGAATTGGAAAAAGGAGCATGAAATCATGAAAGTAAGTGTCTCCAGCTTGATTTAAATTCACTAGTACTAATGGCTTGGCCATGACTTGGCAAGAGGTCGAGAGAGTTGTGCAGGAAGGTTAAGAGCCTATTTATGTAAATGTGTTCAGTACATTGTTTCCAGTGTTGTGAACTCTAAGTGTATTAGGCAGGATCCCAGATAAGGGATAGAGGGTGCAGCATAAGACTGAGGCTCTCATGGTGAAATATTCTGAACCCCTGGCTTCATACCCCACATTCTTCAGGGAGCTTGTTACAGTGCTGTGAACTGTGAGTTTTGTTTTGGGTCAGAGAAACATCTTGAACACTGAAACACTTTTGAGAGACAAAACCTATTTCCCTCAGCTATTAACACTGTGCTAGCTCTACCTTATTAGCAGTTTATCAGCTAACATCCATCTCAAAATTCCCCATGTGCTCTTTCTCAAGGATGAAGCTGATCTCTTTGCCCTGGGGCTTTTGTGGTCTGCCAGTGGAGGTGGCTGCTGTGACAGTGAATGGAAAGATGGTCTCAAAATGGTCTCTATTTTAATACGGTCCACACTGTACTAGCCTGAGCAATTCCAATCTAACCTATTTGAAAGATGAATTTGTATTCATTTGATAGCCCTCTCTTCCTCTTGAAGGCTCCTACCGTGCTGTGTGCAATGTAAAGCACACAATTGCTCTTCATGTGGAACACCTCAATAAAACGTGTGTCACCTGTGGGCTTTGTTTTCTTTTCCATCTCTCTCTTTTTTTAGATAAGGACATGACAGCAACGCTCCACGCTGGGTGATAGGAGAACCTTGAAGAATGGAATCTGAAATAAAATATTCTCCCTAACAAGCTGAAGGGATAAAAGAAAATACAAATCAACTTGCATTTCAGATGGCTCATCTGGGTAAAGAGACAAAAAGGGAAATAGTTTTATTTTAATCCCATTCAATAATTCAAATGACCACTGAACTGCAGGCTGGATCTCCAAGCAGAAAGCCCTGGGGTTTCTTTTCCAATTTTTTTAGTATTTTTATGCCAATAGTCTACTCCTGCCACCTAATGAAAGAGAAGGATCGATTCTTCCCTGTTGAGCACAGAGAGCTGACAAATGTAGCTGCATCACAGGTGACACATGTCAATGTCTGCAGAATCACACGGCACAGTAAAAATAGGCTACAAGAGCCAGCTCTGGTGCTTTAACAAGAAAAAACAGTCACAAAGAAGGCCTAAAGCTATGGTATGAAAGAATCTGTTCTCTCTGATCCCACACAAGGGAGAAAAAATAAAAAAGAGATTTTCCAATATGTATTAGTGCATTTTTTGGATGAGAGAAGCTATGCTATAAGCCAAACTCACTGCAGGGGTAAGGGACAAGTAACTCCACTATGTTGGATCCACTGATGTTTCAGAAAGTGTGGCCTTACACACATCTCTAACATGGGGACAGAAGAGCTCAAATGTCTGCTTAAAACAAAAAACAATCAAAACCCCCTTTTTTCCCAGGTTTTAAAACACAGTGTGATATCACATGTAAATATATGAGACTCAAGATACAATCAGCCAGTCAGATCTTTAGCTCTCTTTCTGATGTGGTGAAACAAAATCTTCTGTCTTTCCTACGCATCTTCCTTCCAACTTTGGTGCAAAGGTGTTATAAAAACTGGGACTTGGAGCCCCACCTGTTTCCCTTTTCTGCCCCCCAAACTCACCTTGCTGCCTCAACAAGATCACAGCGTACGCTGCCTCTTCTGCATTTTCTGCTATACATGGTGTAGTCATGTTGGACAAAGAGTTTTCTAATTACCTGTTTCATCTTATAAATAAGATGCCTATTTGAAGCAATTTCTGTTTACCTTACAGCTAAAATAAGCAAAAAACCTTATGATACAAGCTCTATTCATGATTATGTATATACTTCAGTAGGCTGTCATTATGAATATGTGGTATATTAGCAAAGTGCATTTTCTGGCAGCTCTCCATGTTTATACTTTAATCACACAGCTCTAATTTCCCCTGAAATTTATTTGATTTTTACTTCTTGTAAATTTTCTTTAAAAGTATGCTGAAGTAGCCATCTGCAGTATACTAAATAATTATGTTAAAAGAGCCTTAAAAATAACCATTATTTTTAATTAAATTTTGATAGGATTGAATTGAAACACATGCTATATATTCTCTCCATAGTAGAATTAATTACTGTACTCTGATTTTTGCTATAGAGAGAGTTGAGTCCATAATGTGCTGATTTGTCTTGGGAATGCAACCTCTCTATCACCAAAGTATTCTTCTTTTTTTTTTTCTTTTTTTTGAGCCTGTGATTACTTACTTGAATTTCTCTTTGGCTCTTGAAAATTTATATAAATCCCACTGCTGTGACAGGTTATAACCTTTACGATCCTTTATAATGTGCAGGATATAAATGAACTTAATGCTATTGAAAACTGTTTGCTTCCTGAGTCTGAATGTGAGATATGATGGGGAAAATAATAGCACATTCTGTCTAGCTTTAATTACATGGGACTGTAGAAGGTAACCTGCTGACCATCAAGACAGTGCCCAATACAAAAATATTTTGAACAGAGGTTACAAACACATGAAAAAGCTTTCTAGAACGATTTCTTTAAATGGGGAATTTAAAGCTAACAAGGGATGGAGTCACAATATGTCTAAAATATTGACTTCAATTGGATCTTTATTATTTGGTAGATATATGCAAAAGGAAGAAAAAGACTATGTTGAACTAAAATTTTTAACTCAGTCTATATAGCTCTATATATATCTGTATATCTGTATCTATATATCTATCTCCTCTCTCTCTACCATGCCTGCTTGTTTCTCTTCATACCTCTAAGATTTTACTTTGCTTGGTCTTTGACCTCAGTGATGTGGTTCAATGCTACACTCTCTAGTTATTGCTTTGCCTTCACTTGCACTCATTGCTGTTTCATTGCTCTGTGTGGTTTCCACTGGCCATTTGTTTTGTAACAGTGAATAGGAATGCTTTTTGGAGAGAAATTGATGGTGCTAGAAGTCATCTAGTGAGTATTAGCTTTCTCATATACTTGACATTATGGAGCTATTTCCAAGTGACTACTTCACTTTATAAATGGTAATGCTGGAGGGTCTAGAGCAGGGCTTGTGCTGGAACTCATGGGCTTCTCTGCTGTAATACCTTGTTTCTGTTACTGACTTGCTTTCTGCTTTATGGCAATGCATTAACGCTTTTTGTGTCTCATTTGATCTCCCCTTAAGTCAAAGGAGGAGAATATTTTTTATTTATTTGCAGGGAGGACCCTTCTGCTAGTATTTCTCTCTGCTTGAGGCTCCAAACTCTCTATCAGTATTCAATATTCTCATTTCAGTCAGTGTGCTTATTGAGTTCATTAATATCTGCCTCACCCTCTCTAACAGTGGGAACTAGTCAGAGTTATTGCCTGATGTCCCTGATGACCTTAGGAGCAGTCTGTCCTGGCCTCCATAAGAAGCAATCAAAAAAACATGCAGCTAACTTTTCATCTCTGCAATGCTGAGACCCTCCCTACCACTGCATGGAGAGAACCTTATTACAACCACACTTGATGGAGTGGAGGAATTGTGCTAGGGAGGAGGATGAGATGTCAAATGCATGTCAAATGGTCTGTGACTATTGAAGGACAAGGGAAAATAATGATTAGCCTAACTGGTGGCTAAATTGAGGAGACCTGCAGAGTGTCTCTGGGCCAGCAGCCATGAATGCTAATTGCAGCTGGATCAGGCAACTGGGCTCTTTTGTTACGGCCATATTCCTAGAGCAGAAAGTTGTTAACATTTCAGTGGTTTGTATAATCACCGATTTCTGTTGTCAGTGAAGCTTTTTCCTTTGTGATGAATTTTCAGCTTCTCTTTCTCAGGTTTTTTTTATGTGTGTGTGTGCGTGTGTGAAGGTTTTCTAAGTTTGGTCTGCTGCTTTGATTCCTTGGACATACCCTTTCTGCTTCCTCCCGCTCTTTGCATTTGTATTTCCATCTGTTTTCATTTGTTTGGCATCTGGCTACAACAGTTTTCCAGAGTGTATTGTAATTGCATGCACTGATAATAAATCAAGGAGACCTAACGGGTTAGAAAACTAAATGGCAGCCACATGGGAAGAAGGTAAAAACATAAGACACCAAACCCTCTATGCTTCAAGGCATCTAATGCAAATATAGATGGGTTAACTGTTCTAACTGATAGGATTCAGCTGGCTTATATCTTACCTAGAGTTTCCAGTTCAAATATTTGTATCAAGATAGAAATTTTATATCATTTGTGTTTCAGATAGCTTATGGAGCTCAACAACTGAGATATAGTCGTAAGGAGGATTTTCAGGTGAAGATCACAGAAAGTAACACATATTTTCAAGCAAAGCTTTAGTGCATCTCACTTCATTTAAAATAAACATAGACTATACCAATCACCACCACTTATCCAAGCTACAAGTCAAAGACAAGATTCCTAAATATATTTGGGTTTATTTAGGAGATTCTGCTTTGCTACATAGAAAGATACTAAATGCTATGTCTTACCTTATATTAATTATGTTAGTCTCATCTTTACATGGCGGAATTTCAATTTTGATACTTTTTTCCTTCATCTGGATAGTGGCAACAACATTCACAGGTACATGAGCATTCATTTTGGTGCGTGCTTCCAGCCCTGCCTGGACTATGTGTGTGTTGATTCCCATTACAAAGGTCATCTCCTTGGCCATGCTGAAAAGGTGGGATGAGGGTATAATTATGTTCATGCAGCAAACACCTGTTAAATATTTATGGCCTCTGTCACTTGAAAATATTATTCTCTTATTTTATACTAAATACTTACCTTAGACTCGCTTTGGATCTCAGCCTAATGTTGGCATTTAGTAACTCAGTCAATCTGAAATCAGACTTTGGAGAAGGTGTAATCTGTGCTTGAACTATTACAAAGAAAGCAAATAAAAGGTTAAAAAAGCCCTCCACTCCTAGCAAGAATATTTGTATTGCTAAAGCAATGAGATATGTTACCATTTCCTGCCACTTTTGTGATAGAGGAGTAATAGAAGCTGGTCTCTGTTGGGAAGCCAGTGCAGGTGGGCACAATGCGGCGGATCTCAGAGGACAGGAGAGCTTTGGTCCACTGCCTCCCTACACCACTTTGAAGGCTACTGATTATTCTCCTTAGTGAAGGGATTTTTTCATCAGATCCATACCATGCCTGCAATTACAGAGTTCAACATGTCTAAATAAGCAGAACTTGAATATCATGATCCGTGTCATTAACTATGCCTCAGGGGAAATTCTGCCAACAATGATTATAAATAATCCTGATCAAAGCTTGACCTTATTTGCCTTGATTAATACTAGAGACAAAAAACCCAACCATGAATTTATAAAAGGGAGAGAATGAATGAAAGTAACAGTATTTTAGAGCCTTTGATGCTTGGATAGTGGCACTTGAAAAATGATACCTGCAGTGCATTTTGGATGGCGTTTTTATCAAGTCCACCAAAAAACAGCTCTTGGCCAAACATCTTCAAGTAGCCTGACGCAAAAGGTTTGTCACTGGAGAATGCCTTCCAGTCAGACAGCTGTGTGAGAAGATGAAAAAAGCCTGATTATTCATAACATTTAAGAAAGCAATATTGAGATTTTTTTCTCCCTCAGAATTTACCGTTTTCAGGATTTTCTTGAAGTCATAGTCAGTCTCCCAGTCCCTGTCAGGAGAGTAACCTTTAGCAAATATCTCCTGCAGTCCTTCAACTGTTATTCCTACCTGTGGGAAGAAGCAAAGTGAGGATGCCAGTGGACGACAGTTGTGAGAAGGGATTAGAGAGCAAACTGTGGGTAGACCCAATTACCTCCAGGGGATCAGCCACTCTTCCAAGGAAATGTGTCCGTAGCTGGGACATTGCCATAGCTGGAATTAAGCTACCCGCATTATTCAACACCAAATATTTAGCTGCCAGCCCACTCATAAGGAACTCTGCAAAGAAATAGGCAGTAAGACACAGCACAGTTAGTTTTTAGGTCAGAGTGTGCAGATTGTGTCTATTTACTAATTTAATAATCAGCATCATATGAGCAAGGCTAGAAAACTCAGCTGTAAAACTGGTGTTCTAAAACAGTTATAAACAAAATATTCTGAATTTTCAAACTAGTAATGGCCAAAGCTACAGGCTCACTGATCATTGCATGGTGGTTATGCCATTTTTCCAGTTGCTTCTGTTATATCACAGAATCATAGTATGATTTGGGTTGAAAGGGACCTCAAGGATCATCCAGTTCCAACCTCCTGCCATGGGCATGGGCACCCTTCAGTAGACCAGTTTGCTCAAATCCTCATCCAACCTGGCCTTGAATACTACCAGAATTGGGGCATCCACAACTTCTCTGGGCAAGCTGTGCCAGTGTCTCATCACCCTCACAGTAAAGGATTTCTTCTTAATATCTAATATAAACTGACTCCCTTTCAGTTGGGATACATTCCCCCTTATCCTTTCACTCCATGCCTTTGTGTAAAGCCCCTCTCCAGGTCTCTTGCACACTCCCTTCAGGTGCTGGAAGGCCACAGTTTGGCCACCCCAGAGCCACCTCTTCTCCAGATGGAACAGTCCCAATTCTCTTAGCCTTTCCTCATAGGAGAGGTGTTTAACCCATCTGATCATCTTGCTGGTCCTCCTTAAGGCTTGCTCCAGCAGGTCCATGTCTTTGCTGTGCCGAGGGCCCCAGAGCTGGATGCAGCACTGCAGGGAGGGTCTCACAAGAGCAGAGGGAAGGGACTGCAGAGTTTCCCCCTGTCCTGCTGGTTGGGCTTCTTCTGCTGCAGCCCAGGGCACGGCTGGCTTCTGGGCTGCAAGTGCACATGGCTGGCTCGTGTCCAGGCTCTCTATCTCCAGCCCCCTGTGTCCTTCTTGGCAGGGCTTCTTTTGATCTGTTCATTCCCCAGTCTGGATTGATATGGAGGGTTGCCCTGACCCACATGCAGCATCGTGAACTTGGTCTTGTTAAACCTCCTGAGATTCCTATGGGGCCACCTCTTGAGCTTCTCCAAGTATGGAAAATATGCCTGTCCATATCGTTTACATCCAGTCACACTCTGTAAAATCAGCTTATGAAATGTTTTTATGAGACATCATTTAGGGCACCTTGACAAAGGAGATGAGAAATGAAAAGAGAGTTGCCATCCTTTGCCAGTAGTTCAGAAAAAGTGATACTGATGTCCTGTAAGGACAGATGGTGAGCTATAGATTTGTCTCTCAAATGAGTCCAAGACTATTTAATACATCTAGTGCCAAATGCTGTAACCCTTACATTAAATGCATCAATTATTAAATTATTGTTAACTATTGAGTGATCTTTGAACAAACATTTTGTTTCTTTTTCATCTACTTAGATTTATTTATCTAGTTAGATTTATCATCTATAATATTCCTAGGTACAGATAATCAGTGCAGAGCACAGTCAGGAATTCTTCCTGGTCTTGGCAGAAGTTATATCCTGTCCTGTTTTATGAGTTAAAGTAATCCCACTGCTTTTCTAAGTTTCCTTAGGATTCAAGAGGAACAAGGCTGACAGGATATGTAGGCATCCCTGTTGTGCTTCCTTCTAGCCCTTCCTCTCCTGTTCCTATACCATTTGGAGGATAAGGAAATATGTATGTATGTATGAATTTTACCACACTGCCTTCATTGTTTTGCTGTATGAATCTATCCAAAGTGCTGGGCATTATCTACCTACAACATAGGAGATTCAGAAACAACTCCTGCAATCAAGACACAGGTATTTATGCCACCCCACTTTTGTCAGAGGAATAAGTGGAGAACATTCAGTAGATAGTAATGGTGATTCTATAAAAAAAAAAGCCAAACAAACCAACAACAAAGTGGTGCCACACTGGGACATTACTAGTGAGTTGACAGGAAACTTGGAAATGTGAAGACTAGCTTTTCTCTGCATGAGCTTAGTCAAAACAATGCTTTCCATGGACAGGAAACTAAAACTGAGGCACAATACTTCAAGTGGACTTGTTCAAGCTATCTTTTATGCTCTTACCACAAAACTCGTTAGTTAAGAATTCCATGGTATTTCCTGATACTTAATAGGAAGTTTTGCTTATAAATGATTAAATTATTATATAGAATTCATTGACCTGAAGAGAGCAGGAATATTTTCCATACCTCAGGCCTTACATAGTACTAATGCTCCAAGAATATATTTGCCATTTCACTGTGAGAGTTTGATGACATCTGCATGTATCTGATTAAATGTCTTGCCCCAAAGATGACAGAAAAGAAAACTTAGAGAGCAAAGAAAGCAGTCTTTGGTACATATAAACACTAGTACACATTTAATTATATGAATCTGTGCATATTGAGAGTCAGATTCTCACAGTCCTGACACTGAGCAGAACCTGAGTCACCCCTTTGATTTCACTAGCAATGTGTAGAGCATGAAGCTCTATTTGTGGTGCCCATCTGTGACAAATTCCAGATTAGAGATAGATTCAGCTGACATTATTGCCGGTCATTAAAAATTCAGCATCTAGCACCACAAAGATCTGTGATGCTGAGGGCAGATTTCTGTTTTTATCAAGGAAATAGGTACTGCATTACAGCTGTCACTATGGTAACTCCTCCAGAATGGACTCACAGAAACACATTTTACCTGTGGCTAGTGGAGACAAATCAAATTAGAAAGCTGGAGGATGGATCCTCTTCTCATACTAGTGGAGTAGGAGATTGACTTAATTTAGCTGAGTTATACAAGTCTAAGATTAACAAGTGTGAGAAAAAGATCTTGTTTTTTTTTATTCTTCAGGATGAGGACCTACCTATCTATGGTAGCCAAATTACTCACAATAGTCTTCACCAGGAAGTAACAACAATTCCCTGATGTTCTCCATTTCCAGGCTAAAGCCAAAATAAAGTATTCCATTTCACATAGCCGCCTGTCAGCACCCCTCATACATATTGCACCCTTCTTTGTCACTGTGAAAATTTAGATGGCTTAATTTTAAAAGTAAAAATTAGAAGACAAAATGGGTGCCTAAACCAAGGAACACATATCTTCATGTTAACAAAAAATGTATCTATCCCTGAATGTGTTTTAAGCAGTACAAAAGTTCACATGACATATATATATTAGTGACTGTGTTTTTTTGGGCACTTGCTGTCTCCATCATCGAGGCAGAAAGCACAGGTATAGTGTATTACTGTGATTCTTGCAGTATGTATTAGATTTATTTCTATTATAGAGCACATTCAATGGTCATGTAAAACCCATGAAATTGGAGCTAGACAATAATAATATTTACAAACCATACCCCTGTCTCCAAAAAGGAGGCAGAAGTACTAGTACACCCAGTAGTGTGGATTTCAGATGTTTCAGAGCCTCTTAATATTGATTACTTTGAAAAGAATTTTAACACATACCAGTGAATAACAGAAGTGCTAAAAACATATAACTCTTGATAGATAAACAGCATGTGTAAGGAGACTGTGTTTGGAGCTATAATCTCCCTAGTCTGCCAGCTACATATGCCAAATCACTGAGGCTGTCATGGCCATTTACATAGGGAAGTTGTTTTTAAAAATCTATTGGGAAAAATAACATACATGGAAAATAGCAAAGGCTACCATGTGACTGAGCAAGAACCTGTCTTCTAATCTGGTCCTTCCCTGCTTTAACTACATTTTTATGTGCACCTCTGATATAACTGGCCAGTCTCCAAATACCCTACATGGATCTGCTCATTCTAGTAAAGAATCTTGGTAGGAAAATGCACGAAAAATCTTTAGACAATAGAGCTGACGTAGCTGCTCATGGGTGCAATGAATTGTCACATCTGAATGTTTGCAGTTTTCTGTTTCACTGGGCACAACTGCTGGGGTGAAGAGTATTCAGCATCACATTTGAATGCAGCAGGAGTTGTAGGTGTTCAACATGGGTAGAAATTAATCCACTTCAGCAGTAATTTAGGTCCCTTCTGTTTGTTTGGTGCTGAACAATGGTATGAAATTGTTAAGCACCACTGAGAATACGACATTTGATACAGGATCATGTGCCCCCCTGACTAATGAAAACGGAGAGTTAGAGCCCCACAAGCCCTCTGGTAATTTCATGCTGGCAGTGTACAATGCAAAACACACAGGGACATAAACACTCTTCAAATGGAGAGCCTGAGATTCTTATATTTTTTTCACTGAAGATAGGAAAATACAGAGGAACGACACGCAGCCCAACAGCTGGCTAGGAGAATTGGGCTCATACTGTACAATTTTTTTCCCACATATTCACCAGTATATATTTCTCTACAAAATCTTCTGGATCTTACCTTTAAAGATACTGAAGCGGAAAACCTTGCTGAACTGATATCCAGATCTGTCAAATTTGGGACTTAGTGCTCTGATAGCCATTCTGCAGGCAGAAGCCCTGAAAAAGTTCGGTGAGCTCATTAACATTTCAATTAGCTTGCAACAAGTGTTTCTTCTAAGAAAGGAATTTCCCTTACATCACTTGAAGATCTGGAGCTGTGCTTCTCCCCAGGGCCCTCAGGTGAGAGTAGATGAAGCTTGCCACTTGCATGCTGGGTTCCTTCAGCACAGCATCAGCCAACGTCATCACGATTGGAACACCTGGCTTGGTCTCAAGCAAAACTGCTGCAGCCAACATTCGGACTCGAGGATGAATTTTTTGATTCAGGAAAATCTCAAGAGTAATAGCTTGGACCTGAAAATAATAGATACATCCAGTTTTACTGTATTTTTGGACATTTTGCTAATAACCACCCAATGCCAGTGAATGATCTCTAATCATTCACCAGTGAATTTCATCACTAGCACAGTAAAAATTTGGATTATTTAATTATTATGGCAACACAGTTCCTGGTTTCATAGTCTGAGGGCTAGAAGGGACATTATGGTAATGGAGTCTGTCTTCCTACACAATCAAAGTCAAGGACCTTCACTGGATAACATCAAGTCTTTTATCCCTTTTTGAGCTATCCCACTCTAGGTAAAAGAGATTTCGTTAATCCATTACATACCTGAGAAGTGATTTGTGATCACTTATCCCTATGCATAAAGGTACAACTTATTTCTAATAATATATAATATTTCTGCTAAATAATAGAATAAAAATTAAACAAATAAAACCAAACTTATTACCAGAAATCTCTATGTCATATAGGCAGCTTAAACCAAAATTTAATGTAATAAATGTAATTTCCTTAGTAGTACTTGTGGTTGATGTGTTTGCCCTCAGCAATTTTCACTACCAAGATAAATTTTGTACTGGAACCTTTCCAGTTTCCAGGGAGGCACAGGAGCTTTTGGCTTTAACATTAAAATGGATGTGGATGATGTGCCCACTGTTCTGGAAAACTTTCTGCACAGCCCTGTCCTGCCTGGGAGAGTGCACATCCATGAGCTGTAATGAAGAATGACCCAGGAAACTTCAGCAAACTTTGGAAAAACCCTGACTGGTTTTATTAGTTTGAATATGTTGATTATCAAATGCCAATGTAGAAGAGGTTTGCAGTAGGCCTAATTGAGGCTTTTCAAATTAAACAATAAAAAAGGTAATGAATTAAGTATGTTTAATCCAAATATGGGTGTGTACTTAGCTGCAAACCAGACATTAAACTGTTTTTTGGAGAATAAAAAAAGTGGTCACAATCATTAACTTGTTCCAGATCAATCTTCTAAGAAAATGCACAGAAAGCCAAACTGAATGGCCTGGAGCACCTGTGGAAAGCCAGGCCAAAGAGCAATTAGAGATGCAGTGCTGCTCTCAAAAAACAGATTGGCTTTTCTTCCCCAGCAAATACTTTAACTTCTACTTTTTAACTTCTACCCTTGCAATTCTCTCCCTTCCCTTCCCCGTATTTCCCTATCCAGCCCCTGCACACCACTAAATTGTTTCTTTATTCTTTTGGTTAAAAGCATACCCTGGCACGCTATTGTCTGTGGATCAATATGTGCACTCAACCTGGGAGGCACATGCAAAAAATGAGTACAATGGAAACACTGATTAGTAGGTCAATAGTTAATGAAAGCTTTTATTTTACTTTTTATATTAAGTATTTACTTCTATAAATCAAAAAATGTCAACTTCAGGAAAAAAATTTTGTGAACCTTGAAAAGGTTTCCTTTTAAAAGCAGATTGCTTCAAAGTGAAAATGATTGCAAAGTGATGTCTGTGGTAGATGACAGTAAGCTGGTGCAGGCATTGTATGTGTGTTCCAACAATTATCTCAGGGACAAAAGTCGCATTTAGTAAATGTTCTGTTTATGACTTAAGCCCGCACAATGTCTGTAAATTTGTAATTAGGATGCAAACCCCTGGTATCTATTTACAATAAAATCTAGTCTTGAATTACAATTAGATGTGACACTCAGTATTAAATGTCAATTCTCTGAAAACCTTGTTTTGTGGTTCTCTCACATAGAGAAGGTGAAGTAGCACTAAACACATTTGGGTCAATAATTTAGTTTTCTGTCTAATGTCCTTGGAAATGAAATGTTAGCAATGGAAATTCTCATTTGTCTTCAACAACAATGAATGTACACATTTAATGGGATTTTTTTGTTGCAGTCTGAAATACTGGAGGTTAATGTCAAAAGAAATAAGACATGCCTACCAAGGAATGGCTAAGTAATTTTTTTTAAATAATGTTATATTTGAAAAAAACAGATCTGTTTTTCCCTCACTGCCCATTATCTATTAGCAGCCTTGTAAGTGGAAGTCACAAGGGCAAAGGAGGCAGCTTTGTTCTCTTACCATTTTGGGGTCTTTCAGGCCTATGTTTTTCAGGGCCATCACAGCAGTTGCATGGACCCTGAGTGGCAAATCCGAGGCACCAGCTGCATATCCTGGCAAACACTTCTTGATGTGCTTGATGCTGGCTGGATGTCCTACATTCCCAAGGGCTTTCAAAGCCAGGGAAATTTCTTCTGTGCTAGACTTGCTCAATGCCTCTCCTGCAAAGCCATGAAGAAGCTGAAAAATGGAAACAAATCTGTTGAGTTCAATTCCAGCTCTTATCTAAATTCCATCCACAGCCTGTTCTGAGGTTTGACTTCCATAATTTCAGTATGTTCAATTCATTTATTTTAAATATTTTCAAATTCTTTTTTCCCCTCATGAATAGAACATTTTATTCATAGAAAAGTGTAGCCAAGGAAGCTGCAATGAGCAGCTTCTTCATCACTATACCTTAAAGTTATCAAGTAAGATTTTTTAAAGGAAAAAATAACGGCTAGGACCTAGTGCTCACTGCCTTTCAGGGTAAGTTGGGAACCCTGAAATAATGCTGCTTGAGCATCTCTCTCTCTCATGGTTGAAGACAGGTGCAAAAATATAGATACAGTTAAACCTTCAGACCCTTAAAAAAGATTCCTGGTGATATGGCTGATGGTGGTGCCCTTAAGCAGCTATGACAGCCTCTTTTCAGTGTGGATTAATAGATGGAAAATGAGATCACTGCCAAAAAAATCAGGTCATTTTACAGCCTTCATTGTAAGCAACTGGATCACACTCCCATTAGTATGGCAAGATTAGAGGTGGTTGTCTGAAGGCTGAATAAGAGCAAAGAGCTAAATCCTAATAGATACCAGTTTTAAATGATAACAAATGGCTCTAAAAAGGAAATGGAGATGTTAGAGAATAATTTCAATACAGATCCTGTACTTTAAAATAACACATTTGAGATGCCTTGATGGTGCAGAAACTGTGCTTGATATTACTAATCAATGAAGGGACATCTGAAATGCATTGAATAAGCCTAAACAATCATTTGCTTTGGGAAAGAATTTTCATTTTCTGGCACAGGGCTTCTCAGATTTAATTAGCTCAAGAGCATTGGTGGCAATTGTAACACAGGAGACGTTTGTAGGAATGTTGGCTGTGCCTGTGTACTACAGGGAAAACATCATGTCAGGCACTCAGTGTGTTTGGAACACCCTGCTCTCACTGGGGATGGTGGATTGACACGTGCCAAAGACTAAGCACGCATTTCTGTTTCCCTCCCTGGCTGAGTGGTTGGCCCTTGTAAAACATGACATGCATTTTTAGAACTGGGAAATGCTATTTAATGACTACTCAAAATGTTTTGAGGCCTGCTGATTAAAAGCAGTGTAGAACAGGGAGGGTGTCACTGCTGTTATAACCACCTTATAGCCTATGTTGATGACTGGGCTCTGCTTCTGGCTGGGATACATTAATTCTGACAAAACCCTGGGCTTTTTTGTCACTTAGTTAATTTATAAATATGCATAATACCTATATTTAAAGTATTTTCGAGCAATGTCATGGGACTTCATTAATAATTGGCAATAAAGCACTCAGAGATACTCAGATAGAAAGTGTTATGAATTGTTTGCTTCTTCCTCTCACTCTCTTTTGTGTGCTAATCTAAAGATAAAAATGCTATATTTAACCAACTGGGGTTCCTTTCCCCAAAGGAAACATTGTAGTGAAGCGAAATACAGCTTTCTGAATAATGAAAAAAGAACTCAAGGGCTAATTTTTCTTTTAAATGGTGATAACAGTGTGGTTACCTGGAGACATTCAGAGCAGGAGTCAGATGAGGAGCACTGTTTGTGGCACAGTGATGCGTAGCTGAGGTGGCAAACCTTCCCAAGCACAGAGCTTGAGCGAGGGCAGTGCTTCTTTACAATGAGCTGGAGAGAAGGCAGTTGTTCATTACTACCATTAATGAAGAGAAACATTATTGAAAAATATGTTTCTGCCCAATGAAAGACAAAACCAGGCTTTTGATATTTATTTTGTTGATGGATTTTCAGTTAATCTGTGGATAGTATTGTATTTGACAGTGTAATTGTAAAGTAATTCCAAGTAACATCTGGAAGGCAGATCTGTTTCTTTTACTGTATTTCAGATATAAATTTGGCATAGCCTATAATCCAGAGCAAAGAGATCACCCAGTTATGGAATGAAAAAATGCACATAATTGAAGAAACATTCATCACACTTTATGATTGTCTCAGCTATAGGTACAATGAATTTGAGATTTGTTGTGAATGGACTTCACTACTGGGGCAGACAGGAATAAATTTTATAAATGTAGGAGCTGACAGGAGGCACCAACTCACTGGTTTCTCATGTGGGAAGCAGAACACCAGCACACAGTAACAGCTGGGCTGTCATGCTTTAACTGAGGCTAAAATTCTAGTCTGTGGTTCTAGCTAGGGTAGGCAGAAATAAATTCTTGCATCTGAGACTGGGATTAAACCCTGCATATACAGAAAAAATTGCAAAAATAATTCGACTTTCTTCTACATGGCCTTCACATTGACATAATTCCCTTGGTTTTGACAGATCTTCCCAAATTCATACCCATCCCTCTAGGTCAATTAGGACAAATACATGGATAAAACAAATATGTATTTCTTGCTCCCTTGTCTTTGTAGACAGTCAGAGATCTAATCTGATGCAACTATAAAGTGCATTTGGTAAAAGAGAGACTAGAAGCCACTGCTTGCAGCAATAACCTCTGTCTCTGAGGGGTATTTTAGTCTTTATTTCCTGTTTCATTCCGGACTGATTTTTGCCCTTTTGGTTTGCATTCTCCTCTCCTTAAGACACTCAGGAAACAAAGCCCTTTCAACCTCACTAGAGGATATAAAACCTTTATCTTTTCAAAGCTTTTGCTACCTTGTCGAAGCAATAAATACAACAGATGCTAGAATCAGCAAACAGTGATTCGAGGGTTTAGAGAATCCTACCGTTGCTTCCTCCATCACACCCCGGGTTGGAGAGCTGGAGTGCAGAGCCACCAGCACTGTCTGAGTCACCTCCCAGCTGCTGAGCTCCTGCCTTTCCATTTTATGCCGCAGGAACCTGAGGGCACGGTGACTGGCCACTGCGGGAATTATATCCAAAATGTGGCGCCTGGAATGGGAAAGGCAAGCAGCATTTTCCCAGTCTGCCTCTGAGCACAGGTCCTGCAGAGGGTCTCCAGCAGAAGCAGCAGCGCCCTTACTGCCCGTACCTGTACGCCGGCCGACTGGAGAACTGCTTCCACACCGATTCGTAGTTCTCCTCGCTTGCTGCACGGAAGAGGTGCAGAAGCTTGAGAGCTTTTGCTGGTGCATCACTGGGCAGCTGGTCAGAGGTGGCCTCTACTAATTCTTGCAGGCTTTCCTCTATCTGCAGAAAGATGAAAATGCAGGAAGCTCACACGCGTTGTTTCCCACATGCACAGATTTAAATCTCCAACAAAGAATCTGCCCAGTGGCTGGGCTTTACCTGGCTTTCCACATCTTTTATTTTGAACAAGTGGACAGGAAGCTGAAGCAATTCACTGCCAAACTGATACTGAAGAGACCCACGATTCTGGTACTCTTTTGGTGGAACCTCTGCCCTCTGCTTCTGCACATCAGTCAAAGCAAGTTTCTGCCTGGAATGGAGAACCCAGGAAGAAAACATCACAAGATGCAGGGTACAGACTAAAAAAAAAACCCCAATGATATTGCTTCCCCATATTGCAATGTAATGACAAAAGGTTTTGTTATTGAGGGCAAAGACATTTACAGACAGATGCATTTGGACATGCTGCTCAGAACCATTCTCTGAGAAGGTGAGCACTTGCACAGCAGGGCTCAGATCAGAGCCAGGCTTTGCCTTTCTTTGGGAATAACTTGGCTTGAGAATTTACAGAAGAGGGAGGTGAGAAGCTGTGGCCTGAAGAATGTCGCAGGAAGTACATGTTGTGTCTTAAGGAGTAAACTATGGCCTGCAGAAAAACACAGATTGGAAGCTTGCTCAGAAATTATAATTTAATTTAAACAGTTTAAGAAATTCATAAAAGCTGTTACGTGTCCGTGTCTCTCCTGGAGATTTCAAATGGAATTGAAAGTTTTTAGATACAATAAGAAATGCTACAATCTTTTTACTTGAACTATTACAATTCCCTCCCCATTTTGTTTGGTAAGCTGAATATGCTGGGGACTACAAAAGAAGGTTCTCATGAAGCTTTAAATTGGATTTACCAAACAAAAAGGGCCACATAACCTCAGGATTAGTCTTTGGAAAAGTGCTCAACCTTTTGAAAACTTTTTAAGAAGCAACAAACCTTCATCATTTGTTATTAAGAATAATTCCAATGAGAGACTATCTTTGTAAATATTTGCTATCTTTTTACATTTTCAGCTAAAGAGATGTAGCCTATCCTACCAATTATGTTTAAAATGGGTCATATAGGACACTGTAATAAAGTTAGGTATTTGTACTGAACAACTGAAAACATTCCAAAAGCAATATTGCTGTACTATAGAGTCTCTCAAAATCTCTGTAGAAAATTGGCGTGTTTATTTTGGAATCTCTATGATCTTCTGTATCATTTCTATTCACTCCTTCCATATGGATTGCAGAGAACTGCTGCAGAAAAATAGCATATAACTGCTTTACAGACAAGCCACGGGAATTTGAATAGATACTGCTACAGAATCAGTAGAGATTTTTTTCTCTCTTGAAATTTTATACAATATTATTGAAGGGCATTTGGGTTAGTAAGTATAACATCAGGTACACTTGGGCAGATTTTAACTCCCCCTTTCAAAGGATGATGAATCTATTATGTCTTCATTTTCATTGTTTTGGGAAGAGATATATCTGCCTAGAATAGATGGAAAAATACTGTATTCTGAAGAGAAGAACAAATGAATGCTAAAGATAGGATTATAATGGTGAAGCAGTACTAAAACCTCTCTTGGCCTTGAAAGGTGCTGCAAGAGTCTTATACTGAGCAAGTCTGAAAACTCAGCTCCAAGTGCTTTAAGGCCTTGATAGATTATTATTTTTAACAGAGAATGCATTGTGGAAATAACTTCTGAGACTTGAGTGAGATAGTCACATTTTCCCAACTATCTTATATTTGTCCCCTTCAGCTGGGTAATGATAAAAATGCAGAGAAAATGGGAAAAGTAAAGGTACTACCCTTCTGAGAGCTGAGAAAGACCTTACTGAAGACAATCTCTACAGACTGCAGGAGGAGAGTGTAAAGCATCATAAGTCCATTGTCTCCAGACTAATGCTGACTCACAAAAACCTATAATTTCATAAAAGCACTGCAGTTGTGTCTATCTACACCTTAATTGCCTAAGATAGTAAAGACACTTTCATTTTTTTGTTTGCTTGCTTTGGCTTTTTGATTAGTTTTGTTTAGTTAGCCAAATTGGACATGTTCATTATATAAATGAAGTTTATCAGTGAGTTACTGACACAAACTTTCTGATGTTGCCATTTTCAAAACTGTATATTATACCAATAGATTCTTGCAGAAGCTAATGGAGCAATGAAGATTACAACAGCTGTAGAGTGGGATTAAGAACTCCTTCTGCACTGTGACATTTATGCAAAAAGCCTCTCCCTTCAGTAAGGAGGGTCCATAATTAAATAGGTAGCTGCAAATTTTCTCAATAAATGAATTTGATAGATGAACAAATTTTCAAATACTGAAATTTTGAGCGCTTGAGCTAGGGGCACAATTTCATAGACAACCATATTCTTGTTTTGCTCCAAATTTCTTTAAGAAATATGCAACATTTGCTGTGAAAAAGCAAATGCATTTAACATGCCTTATGCCCAATTGTTTTGCAATAAAATTCAATTTCTTATCATGAAACAGTTTTGATGGGAGATTTGCAAGCTGCCCATGGTATTTAGGAATCCAAAGTCCTATCTAGGTTTCTTGTGAACTAGTCTCCATGGATCTCTTACTGCATTATTATTTTCCAGGGAACTCTCTTTCCTGAGTAACTGTCTTTCAAAGTATTTTACTTCAAATATATTAGTTCACAATTTCTCAGATGGAATTACATTTGTTTTGGCTTTTATGACATAAATCAAATATCCCTGAGAAATAAAATAGTCAAGTCCTGCCAAGTTTAGCTAACAAAATTTGGATAGTGATGTGCATGTTTCAGATTTACAACTAACAGTGAAGGTTGTTTTTATGAGCTGTTTGGGATTTTATGTTATTAAATACTGGCAAACAATAGGCTGTGGAAGTAAAGGATTTATTTCACTTACGGACCTTCACTCAGATTTCTGAGTTGCTGAATTAAAGGAATATGTATTGTACCTTGCTTCTACAATAGCATTTCCTCCTGTTATCTCGTTGAAGGGTGAAAACTGGTGGATTTCCTCGACATCAGCTTGTGTAATTACAGCTTCACTACGTGTATATTTAATTTTGTAGTTGTAAGTAGCAGTTGCACGGGAATTCTTGTTCCTCTTTATAACATAAAAAAGCAATAAAACAAAGAAAGTAAAAAGTCATTGAACTTTGAAATTCTGTGACTAGAGGCTATTACATCACCCACTTCAACACGTTTATTTTCCAGGGCTGTTTTGTTCACTGGCCATAAGAGCAATCCATGTGAATTCTGTGTGCTCACTTCCATGGGAGAGGTCAGGCTGCCTGTCTCCATTACTTTTACTGCTAAGAAGTGTTAGCTGCTTTTTCCTTTTCCCAAATCTAAGTAATTGGTCATTCCCTCAAGAAGCAGACAAATTTTCTGAGGAGAGCAGCTGCATAAACCACACCATTTTTTATTTCAAAGACAGATTATAATAAAATGCAGCAGTACCTGTCTTGAATAGCAGAAAATGGACATCATGACTATTTTTTTTACTCAACAGAGTAGGTGAATTAACTCATGCTGATAATTAATGGTTTCCAAGCCAGCTAGTCTGAGCTAGCTCAAGTGTGCTTGCAGTACTTGACAGTGTGCAGCCCAGACTTCTGCTTCTCTGTGGGATCATTTTCATACAGAAAGAAAATATTGACAACTGGATATAGCAGATCTGATTCTTCCCTCGTTTTTAGTATTTCAAATGAAGAGATTGTGTGGATATCAAATGATGTTCTGCATAAGAATATAGAATACATATACATAATACCACTCTGATTTACCTGCTGGCAGGTCTTACATGGATGAGTGTATGCTGAACCTGTGACAATTTGAACTTTCTCTTCACAGCTGTTCAGGTCCTTGGATTTGGTCACATAGACTAGGTTTGCTCTCTTGTTTTCTTGAATTGCATAAGTTGTGTTACAAATACCTCCAATCCCCGCCTGGCAAAAATGAGAACAGGATCAGAGAAATTCACTATTATGCAAAGCTTCACTTCACCACATGAAATTTCCTGTTTAATTCTGCATTTTCAAAATTACTAATGGAAATTAATGCTTTATTTTTCCTTATACTCATCAGAAGCAAAATCACGATGATCATTACTTTCATCTCTTTTTTATGTGTACAGGTCTTTAGTAAGCCAAATCGAGTTACATAGAGAGAACTAAACCTCCTCAAAGTTTCACTTGGAGCCCCAGGAAAGGGGAGTAATAATTTTCAGTTAGAGCTTTTGATTATGAAAAATGATTTGAAGAATATTAATAAAAAAGTATCAAAATAATTTGATCAGTCAGAATGAAATCTTAACAGCAAAGTGTTTCAAGGTTGGAGATGACATTCTGCCCTCAAAACTTGCTTTTACAGACAGCTTACAAATGCCTATGCAACAGGCCTTGCAATATCAAGTGATCTGTCACAATATGGCCACCAATAATTAAAAAGAATTTCAGGATAACAGAGTTTTGATTGTGGGTCGTCTTGAGTTCACAGTTTTAGCTGAGCTCTTCAATAATATTTTGAGCATATGCATTTATAAGAGCTTTTTAGTCTCCACAGTCAGTGAGATTTTTTGTAGAAGAAAAATGCTTGATTGCATTTTAGGAGGAAGAGTTATTTTCCTGAATTTTTTATTATTGTTATTTATAGCATAGCTGGTGCAGAGACCAGCTCTGGGCTGTGTGAGAGCAGTGAAATGGTCACGTGGTGTTTGGGAAGCAAGATGCACCCACTTCATCTTCAGCTTAACAGAATTCCCTGAGACACTATGTCTTTGGTAAAGGCTAGAAATAGGAATTGCCAAGCTTTCTGAAAGTCTTGTACTCTGCAAATACAGGTGTGGGTCTCTGCACACTGCAGGGTATGGGAGACACATCCAGACTTTAAATGGGAACGTCCAGCCCAGATTGTTCAGTGGGATGAAGTAGACTCCTGCCTAGCTGAACTTCATGGCTGTGTGCAGTTTATGGCTAGCTCAGATACCTGAACCCACCGGATGGCATGTACACTTTCCCAGGTTAGTCCTTTAAACCTCTCTGCAGCTCAGATTTTGGGACTAATAATGTTTATCTTCCTTTGCAGAGTGACTCAAGATTGTCAAGCAAGGGTGCCAAAGCTCATTAATCAGTTGCTATCTGAGAAAAGTAAAGAAAACATGGAAATTTTTCTAGGAGGTGAAGTCATATCTATTGCCTAGCAGTGAGAGTAGAACATATTGCTAACTGAATTAGAAAGAATTAAGATGTGCAACTAGATATGAGAAAATAGTGTTGCAGAATATCCAACAACACCACCCGGATTTTATGTGCAGCAAAAAGTGTGAAAAAAATTAAATCATCTAGTTCCTTTCCCAGAAACAGCTCCACTTACATGAAAATAAATTTTAAAAAAATTAGAGTTACTCTGGTCTATAGTTTCAATAAAAATAAAATGAAAGTACAATAATTTCAAGGTTTTTGCTGATCTCTGAATTGTATGTAGTCTAATCAATGTAAATAAGGTTTTCACAAAAACTAAACACATTGCAATATCTGTGGTGAATAGTAATATCAGATGATTGACCTTGACTAATATATTAAAACTTGAAAAACAGTGGAAAATTCCAACAGAGCATCAACTGCAACTGTCAAAGCTGTTACAGTAATGTTATGACATATATACTATTTTCTTCCTAAAAGAGGAGCTAGAAGAGATTAAAGTATATATGATTGGTAGAAAAAGTCAAATTACTGTTATTTTGACTCTAATATTAAGCTGTATTTTTTAGCTTGTTTTATACAGTGTTCACATTTTATGTAGGCTTCATCTTTCACAGTTTATTTTCTCTGGAATCACAAGCCAGATTTTCTAAGGGTTTAATTCTGCAAATGTATTTTCTGAAATACTTTCATCAACCAGTTTAAAAATATGCTCTTCTGTTGTCCTGTTTAAAAGTATATCTCCACCAAATGTTGTCCCATATGAAACTAATAATGATTTCCCAAGCTTAGGTCTTTCTTATAAGTGAAGATTATGTCAAGGATGAATTCAGAAAATGCAGTAGAAGACTCTGAAGTGAAAGTTCATTTATTTGCACAAACCCAACACTCACCTCCTGTAAACTGTACGAATTCTGCGCCTTCTTTAAGCTCAGCTCCAGCACGTTGATAATCCCTCTGTAGATGTTCAGCCCATCATCTGAGACAGAATCAGGAGCCATAAGGTTCCCAACGTGGCCATTGCTGTACTCAAACCTGATGGGGCTGCTGAGCTGCCCCGTGAGGAGCTGGCTCAGTTTCAGTGAGCGGGAGAAGGAGCTCGTGGGCCACACACCGTTGTACTCTGCGCCTTCGATCGAGTGAACCTGCAACGAAGCGGGGATACAGTGCCTCTTTTTTTTTTTCTCCAGTTAACTTTTTTTTTCAACACACATAAACATCTAGAGCTTTAATCACATCAAAAATACACTTGTAAATAACACAAAGCCTCTTCAAAGGGGAAACTTAGAAGTTGTAATTGAGCATAACTAGTGTCGATACACATATTTCTGTATATAAAAGGAAAGAGAGCACTGCAAATGGCTGATATTTCCACAGCCACTGCACCCTGTTCTGTTTCATAGACAATCCATATTGCCAAAGGTTGACTTGTGCAAAGAAATGAGCCAGAGAAGAGCCACATGAAGCAGGTTGCTACCCAAAAGTAGTATGGAAGATCTGCAGGAAATTGCAGGAGAAAGTTAATGTTGCATAAAGCATCATTAACTCCTGTTGTGAACTCTGTCATTTCCCTCACTGGGGTCACAGAGCACAGGCAGCAATCTGAAACTAATAAACACATGGCCTCTAGGCCAGCCAGACACACAGTATTAGTTTGAGCAGTGGACAGCAGCTTACAGAAATTGTCCTTCCCTACGTGTTTTGCTGTGGAACCAAAGGCTGAGGCATTGGCTCCAGCCCCACTCTGCACTTCACGCTCCAGCCTCAACCTCCAAACACGTAGAAAGTTGTGCTAAACTATGCATAACTTGAATAATTCCTACCCCATGGGAACGGGCATGTTTAGCTGAGTTTCTTAGAGGACCCTTCCCTTCTATATATTTTGACAATTTAAAGAGACTTTTCTCTGACACCTCAGGCTGGTGATGTGGTGCAAGACACAGATTAATTTCTCAAAAAGCCACACAAACTAAATCCTCATACAGCAAATCGCTGGAGACTGCACTTTCATATTTATTTTTGTTATTGTTGGTGGAGATCACTGCCAACCCCAGTAACTGAAGCTTACAGGGAAGGCTGTTAGAGAGTAAATCCCTCATGCTGCCTCTTGGACATGCTTCTGGCATATTGCACACAGGCAGGTTTGGGACTGCTCTGCAGGGTCAGGGCGAGGCAGCTTTCCCCAGCCCTCGGGGCCCAGGCAGGACTTAGGCTGTCTGCTTGGTTTTGAACACAGCTGGCAATTCTTACTTGCAGGTTTGTGATGAAAAAATTGTCAGCTGGAAACTGCCCAGGGAACACAGCTTTTTGTTTGGGCTGAATGTGAACTAGTAGGCTGCAGATGAAAGTTTAATTCCCTGAACCATCCCTCCAAACTGTCTAATTTAAATATAACAGCAGCAAAATAAACTTTTCCCAGAGAAGAAGGGAATAAATGTACTGTTACCTTTAGCTTAGAACTTGCCCGAAAAGTTATGTTTTTTTTCCTTTTCTCCTTTTCTTACCTGAAATTATTTCTGAAATGGAAACTTTTCACAAATGCAGTAACACCAGTAAAATTTTGTTAGAAGGTTTTAGAGAAGAGGAGTCAATTTTTGGTGAAGACCCATCCTGGCACACCAAGAGCCATTTTAGGCAGGAATGGAGGATCTGGGATAAGGACAAGACTGCTTCTGCCTCTTTTCTGGCAGGGAAGCTTTCTACTCACCACTGCAGATGTGTGACTCTTATTTCCTTGGCATTTTTTGTTCTGAAATTCATCCCCTTACAAATGTAATGGAAAAGCAATATTTCCCATCTAGATCTATTATAATTTGAACTTACAAAAACACCTAGTAACAGCAGGCTAATTCAGGCTGCAAGGCTACAGCATTTACAAGCATTTATCAGACAGTCACCTGTCTTTTTAATCTAAAGTTTTCCATATGCCAGATTAAAGCTTTTAAAAATATCATTTTTCTTCCCCATACACACAGGACTAAGTGGAGTTTGTGTAAAGCAATTGAGGTGTGCATTTCTATATACTCATTATAAGTGGGTATAGGCTGCTGTTAAAGACAAAAGTGTATTTCACATAATCAAAGTCCTCAGTAATTACTCAGCAAGCAGTAAAATTATACAATTGAGGATGACAAAGAATGTCACTCAGGACCCTTCAGAAAAAAGAAGGATGACATTAATTATGCTAAATATTGAATCACATGCAACTACTGTCGCATGTTTTATTGCCTTTCGTCTGCTGGTTATGAAATCAGTTGATTAAATAATCCTATGTTGTACAGTTTGAAACAATTGGATTGATCCAGTAATAAATTATTGTGCATTTCAAATTACATTCCATTGTCTCCCTGACCACAAAGCAGAAGAAATCCTTCAAGCCCAAGGTTGGCTTGAGCTGAGAATTACCTTGCAAAGTGCAAATAGAATTTAGGGCACTGGATAAAAAATAACAGTGTTAGTTACATTATCCCTGAGTAAGCACAACACATGATGAAACCTAATTACTTCACAAAAGCTTAAAAAAGAAGCTAAGTATGATGAGAATTTTACCTTTCAAACTGAATACATTTTCTTACCCTAATAAGACAAAGTTTTGGACCAATACCACTTATTTCCACTTTACTTGTTATTTTTATTCCAGCTCTTGCAAGTCCTTTCTCTGGAAGTCCACTGAGAAGCGTGGTTTCATAATCAAATGTATAAACCTTGTTTTCACTGAAATTGGGTTCTGCAAAGAAATGATTCCCATAAAATATTATACAGAATGTACAGAACATATTAAAGTACTTGCATTAGAATGTATGGAACAAAAAAGATTAATTTTTTCATTTTTGCACTGCACCTGAACAAAATTAGCTGTTGTAAAGCTATATTAATACGCTTTTGATACGCTTTTCAGATTCTATTTTTAATTTCACTCATTATAATTTTATTAGTTGATAGGAAAATTACTTACGGTAATTAAGATGCTGGCTCCCTGAAAGAGAAGAAAAAATAGAGGAATGAAACAACAAAGGAAAAAAAACAACCCCAAAATGTTAATGTATTGTAGTGTAAAAGGCTATATCTCATCTTGCTTATATAGCATAACCCTTTCTAATTAACTTCACTTTTATTTCAGCACCCGCCAAATCCTTTTCTTTAAACAACAAAAGAAGTAATAAAATGTTTTCTCTATAACATGTTAAAGTTCATGTCTGTGAGTGAAGTATATTTAGATTCTGAAACCTTTTCCTGAATATACAGTTTTAAATTCATCAAAGCAGATAAGTTAGATACTTACCCACCAGGGTTAAAACCAGGGCTAATATCAAGCCCCTCATGATGCAGATAAAGTAAAGGTGAATGTGATGGGTTCCTCTTTTATAAAGGCGATATCACATGTTTCTTTTGGCACATTTGTTTGACAAATAAGTGTATTCTAGAATGCATATTGATCAATCAAAAAATAAACATTTCTGAGGTCACGAATGCTGGCAACTTCAAATCACCCCCTGATTTCAGCTACCTTACTTTCTGTCTAGTTCACCATGTTTGTGAGCCCTGTGAAATTCAGCAGGACACCTTGGCAGGTATATGCTTGAAAAGAGATGTAATTTTCAAAATATCCTGCTTGCAATTTTCCTCCATTTCTCTATATTCTATTTATACAGTAAAAAAACCCCTAAAATTTAAATTATACAAATATAGTTCATCCATCATAACTGAAATAATTTAGCTCTCTTTCTATCATGTCTTCAATCTCCAGATATTTTACTCCTCATAAGGGTCACTGTTTTGGGGACAAACCTTGAAACTTTACTTTTAGAGGAGAATTTTTGGTTGATTTTACAGATTTAGGCTTGAGACACCTTCCAGCTCATAGGCATGCCTTTCTGTGGTATCTGCCACATCTGTCTTTGCAAGGAGATCTTGTTACCCACACCTTGAAAGACAAAACTTGTCAGTATGACCATCACATTAGCCTGTGGCTAATAGTGAAAGTTTATACTATGAAAACAGGAGGGAAATTAATCTCTTTGTTTATAAGAAGAATCTAATAAGAAGTGAGTTACATTTCCAGCAGGACCTCAGTGAGTTGGGAGCATTGGGAGCTTCTCAGTAGGTTCTCATGGGGCTTTTGCTGCTGTCACTCTTGGGGAAATATACCCAGAATTTCTCACTTGTAGCAATAACATTTAGATCAATCCTTAGTCAAATTATATCAGGAGGGAGTTTGCTCCCTAACTTCAGTTATACGTACTTTTTTGCAAGTGTTTAACATTTACTTTGAATTTAAGCTTGTCTTTTGCTCAAATGATAAATTAAATATCGCGTAAAAAACCACCTGCATACAAAGGTTAGTGAGGGGGCAGGAAGGAGAGCTCAGGAATGCATACCTGGTATTTCTGGGAGGCTGTGGAAGGTGCAACACAGCAAATACTGCACTAAGTCAGGCAGCCAGACCTTATCCTCCAGGAGGGGAACAAGGATTTCTCTGCTGGTGCTACCCATTAGGGAGGAGAGGGGTGAAACCTAAACCCAGGTCCTGAGTTCTTCACCTTCAGGCCTGAAGATGCATTTGCTGCAGGCCCCATCAAAGTTCTTTACATTATTGCTTCATTTACTTGGAGTGATGCCACCTGACTGAGGAATAATGAAGTTCATTATTGTGGTGCCAGGACACCTGAGCTGGAGTCAGGGATGCAGTTACATGGTCCCTCTGCTCCATCACTGCTCCACCAAGAGTCAAATCTCCTCCTTCACCACTGAGACCTCCTGAAATCTCATCAGGATTGTAACATGGCAGCTTTCCTTCATGAAGGGAGTGATACAGAATTGTATGGGTAGGCAGACCTTCCGTGAAATGAAATCTGTCTAGTAAAACATTTAAATATACAGTAGACAAATGAACCATTAAAAGAGATTAATAATTGTAGTTTTGGTTCAGTATAAGCTCAGGTGAAAAATTAAGTGCACACAGATTTTCCTTGGTGTTGTCTCCTAGGGTGCTAAGTCCTGTGAGCTAGGACAAGATACCATGTTTGTGAGCCCTGTGAAATTCAGCAGCACACCTTAGTGCTTTGAGATGTAGTCAGAAATTCCTTACAAACAGTTACATTTTTTGCAGCCAGAATGGAAGCAAATGCACAGCAGCAAATTAATACCATAAGTGATAACATACAAAACTCCTGCTTCGATCACCCTGCTTTTCTGACACTGCTCATCAATGCCACAGCTTGACCTCTGCAGTAATATTGTGCTATCATTTTGAGCTCAATTACCTCCATTCCACAGGGCAGAATGTATAAGATAAAGTTAGATATATACAGAACTGTATGAGAAAGAATATTTATTTAAACATTGCTATTAATAGCTCAATGAAATACTGTGTGAGGGACACATACATCTTAAAACAGAACCATAGCATTTTTCAAGTTTAATAAAAGGTTTTGTAATTAAGGTGTAACATGAATAAATTTGTTCTAAATGGGTAGTGAAAATACTGCATTTCTTTTTTCTAATGAAGCACACAATCTAAGCTTACAATCAGCATGTGGATACCTGATTGCTAAAATAACAACTATAATAATTAAGATGGTGCAGGCTGCCATTTTCTCTTCATTTACAGCATGTACTCTCTCTTTTTAATAACTCCTCTCTACCCAGGCTTGTTTTCTTGGGGGAGAGAAGAAAGTGATCTCAGAATTGTTTTTACCCATTATGACTTTAAAGGAACTACCGAATAAATGCAGTAAGTAGAGAGGAGACACAGCTAGAGTTTGAGGGTCACAGCACTGATCTCTAAATCCTTTCTTCAAAGTAGACACATCATTCTAGCTAGTTCTGAGGGAATAAACAGGAGATCTATCATTTTAAGGAAATAGATAAAAGGAGGAAAGGTAAGAGCCACACTTTTTAAAGGCAATATGGTTTTTCTTAAACATTCAACAGGTCATGTTAGTGAGCAAGAAAACATATGAAAAATAAATAATCCACAATCAAACAAGCCCTCCACAAACAAATTCCAAGTGCCTAATTTGGTTGCAGAGGAAGAAAATTTAATGTGGACAGAGGCTTATACAAAACCTGTATATTCTTCTTTTAGGCATAAACAATGAAGATAAGGAATTGTTAAAAAGCAATGGGAAATATCTTGGGATGTTTTTCTTTTAAAGAAGAAAATATATGGTGTTGAGTGTTACAGAGCATGTGATGGCTGTATAAGGAGTGCAGTAAAAGGAGGTAGACTGCTTTGATTTTACAGGGCACTTGCACCATCAATGAAACATGAATACAGCCTAATTAACCTGATTAGAGCTATTGCTTCTACACAGCAATTGTCTTTACATAACACATTCTGCTTGAGTAACAGAGTCTTATTATCTGCTGTTGTACTGCCACCGATAGCTCTGCACTCTCCTTGTTCTGTATTCACATTGCTGAATTATGGTGCAGTGATGCCATTTCCATCCTGCTAATCTACAGCCTAATGACAAAGCAGAGATTAGCCAAACAGCTCCCAGGCAACCATAGCAGGTTAAAATAGATATAATCAGTTGGTGAAGAGATTTTTAGCCTTCAGTTTCCCTCATTTGAAAAGATTTTTAAAAGGAAGCTTCACACCTACTTCATATTTAACATTCACTGCTGGAATTTTTTGCTCAAAACATTCAGCATTTGTAAGTGTGGCATAGCCTCCAAGATAATGTTTCATATTCTCTCCAGAGACATTGTCTAATGAATAAGAATGTGTTCTAGGTTGGGCTAAATTGCCGTATGCTGATTCTAGTACATTCACAAAGGGATTTTTTTCCATTAGATTGCTTAAAAAGGGGTCTTTGGTTTTTGGTTTTTTTTGAGTGTTATCCCTGTTTGATGCTGGCACACCTCCAATGGAGTGATGACTGTGGGAATTGGATACAAAGTTTTAAAACTAGAACAGGTAAAAATGCAATTTATGTATTGTCTAGCTTTTGATGTATGCATGGTTTGAAAGGTACTGTTGGTCTAGATTTATAGAATAGCGGTAGAATTTTATTTTGATAAATTTGCTTTTTGCTAATATATGCTTCTAAGATAAAGCCACATTTTGGTGCATTCTGTGAAGTAGCTGGTGGGACTGTTCCTAAGGCCAAGCATGCATTGCCTGTCATTTCCAGATAAAAGAATGACATTAAAAAGAGGAGTGTGGAATCTAACTCTGACATTCTCAATCTGAAAACATATTGTTTTGATACAACTTAGTTTTACTGAGAAGCTCAAAGGTTTTTATTTGTATTCAAATATGGAAAACACATTCTGAAGCCTGACAGTCCACCTCCATGGCTATCATCATTGGCTCATCAGCCAGCATACTGATTCAGTGGCTTCAGGATTTCCCCTCTCTTGCAGGATATATTATTTCCCAAGTCATTCAGTAGGGTTAAATGTTAGACAGCTTGCATCTGAAGTTTAAGTCACGTCATATTTGAGGACTGGTGTTTGCTATGTAATTCCATTGCACTAGAAGATAACTAATAAGTTTATCTTAACCCTCAGACTTCATGGTCACAGAGTGATTAGCTCCTGTGGGGTTGGTGCTGACAGGAAACCAGGTAGCCCTGAAACTCAGCCGTGCCAGGAGTCCAGCTCAGTCACTTTGGGGTGAAATGGTGACGGCACAGACAGGACACAGAGAGCTCTGCACCCTCACCTGCTGCTTGTAATGCATGCTTGGCTAGGGGTGCCAAGGCTGGTACCTTACCTGAAGGGAAGAATTCTTGTGTAATGCTTATTGTGATGAACTATGACTGTATGAAGTGTGGGCACTGCTGCAGAGAGTGAGGAGAGCCCAGACCACCCCCTGTGCCTCAGGGTGGAAAGCAGGAAGAGGGAGAACACCTGGTTTAGCCTATTTGGCATCACAACCCTTTTTTCAGGAGGCACTGTGAGCACACAAACCAGCTGCCACTTCAGAAAACAACCCATGACCCTCTGCCATACTGCATGAGGATGCCTTTCTATCCCTGGAGGAGCAATGCCCAAGGCAGAGGTGGAAGAATTTTTAAAAGAAGAAAATTCTCAAGGCTTTCTTTCTTCTTTACAACAGTCCAAGTGTATTACACTACAAAACTATAGATTCTCCTAAGAAAAGAATTGGGCTTATTGTTTTTTATTTTCAAAATGTGGAGTTGTAAAAATATATAATGATTTCCTAGAATTGTTATTTAAATTGTGGATCCAACCAAAATGTGCAAAATTTTTTAAGAATTAAGGAGAAAGCACTGATTTTTTTCATAGAAGTCAATATTCTTAGGTATAATTATGATTTTTTTTGTTTCATGGACCTTCATCTCAGTAACATATTCCTTTATATGACAGAACCTCTGCAAGAACAGGATGGGTGTGGATCATCCCTTTCTAGTGCCAGAGTAACAGACAGGTTTATGGTGTCAGGAGGAAGCTCACTATGAATTTACTCTCAGTACAGAATATATGAGGTGAATGATACCTTAGTTTCACAGCACTGGGTCACTGTGACATTAGGTCATGGGTCAGATAAGATAAGCTGTGTATTATTCCTAAGGAAGGAGCAGATAATACCCAGCCAGTTCAAACAACAGGCATTGACTTTACCCTCACAAAATAGGTAAAAAACGCAAAATCACCTACCAGTATTTAGTGAATGACTATGACTTCCAAAGTATAAAAGGCCTAACCACACACAAATAAGAACACATTTTGTTTTTAAGTTAGTGTAAAAATTAGTTCAGTAATAAATTGAGCACCATGTTTCATCAGTTTAAAAGAAAGTTGCTACATGGTTATTCCCACAACAATATGCATTAATCATCATAATATTTTCTGTATAAGACAGTTCCAGATAAAATATTAAATGGAACACTGATATTCATACCTGCTTATCAAGGACTGCAGCACTATGGCTCAACATTGCCCATAAAAATCAGAGA